>JAWQFJ010001432.1:22500-45000 GCA_034096865.1 Theodoxus fluviatilis
TCTCTGTTCTAGCTTGAGGAAGCACTGGTGCTCTGGCAGTAATGTAAAAAAAAGATCGATTATTGATTTTGATGCTCTCGCACGTATTGATTTTACTTGAAACTTCTCTGCGGCAGGCATACAATGTTTCTGTCGAGCACACGTATGTTAAAGCGTAATAGTAACAAAAGTTTCTTGGCAGTGAAAATAGTCACTAAAGGCCGTAAGCAAAGATATGGACTTTCGGTAAGTATTACACGAGGCGATTTCACACGTTCCACACTGACGCTGTCCACATGACATAAAAACTCTCAAAAGCAGATCACTACAGATGCTCTTGCTCCATCCACTATTGCCAAGTACGATTGGCTACGACAATAATGACGCACGCTGAAGAGCGTCAGAGTGGAATCGCTTCGTGTAAGACGGCAGCAGGCCTACATGTAGGTTTTTGTCGCCCTTGCAGCGCGCACGCACGCGCAATGGTTAATTACATTTTTAGCCGACATGGAAACGGTAGACATTTTCAAGTAATAACAAGGGCAAAATCTAATCAGGAAGCGGGCTCGTGCTGCCAGGAGAAAGGACAGACAAATAATACATGTATACATACCAGGGTCTGCATGCCTACCGAGATTGATTGCAACGATCGTACTGACGGTGACTTCTACGTTGCCGAAGCAGAGAAACAGAAGAAGGAAATTTACTTCGAACATTCTATATAATTATTCATCGCTCTTTGAAACACACGTTGGCTTCAAGATCTATACAAGTTCACCAGCGACAATGTCTCGGCTCTGGAGCATGAGGTGAGATGGTTTAGGGAAAACCCTCCCTGAACAGAGACAGAGGGTACCAAATCCCACCTCCAGATCGCAAGTATCTAATTGATCGAGTTTTACGTGGCGAATGCTTCTCACGATCATGAGCACTGAAACGTTTCCAGGCAAAGAAGTTTTCCTATGCCGAAGAAATGTTAGACGATCTCCGAACGCCACGTGTAAGTAGCAGTCTTTTTTGTCCTATGAGAAACTTGAACTTTTTCCTGCCTTAATTTGACTCTCTTCCATTCGTTCCGTAGCCTATGGATTCGATCCAAATGGAACAATTTAAAAACCGCTTTGGGTTGTTAATATTTTTTCAGTTTCGCGTAGAAAATAAGTGAGGCAAGTAGATGAAAGGTAGACGCATGCCTCATGATAAAAATATACTTACAATAAGGGTTTTAGTTCAGCAACCTGTGCGGTTGATTAGGAAATGGGGTAACAGAAAGAGAATGGAAAAGAATCAACGAGGATTTGTGGGCTGTTCTTATTTCGACCAAGATTTAGGCCTACCACTGTTGTGCCGTGTTCGATATGTAGGCTGGGCCCCAACTTCACCTTTTGATGAAAATCTTTTCAGTAGGCCTACATCGTAAAAAATGACTTCCCTGATCAGCTTATGTTCTTGAGGTCATGTGGAAAGCTCTCTGTAGCTGGGTTTGTTTTCTTCTTAGGGGTGGGTAGGTGGGTTGTGTGTGGTAAAAAAAAACCCCACAAAAACCTTCACAACAAAACACCGCGGGCTGGTTATCAAACGCACTACGGAGGCCTATATCTGTCAGCGTCATTAATCTTGAGTACGTTTCATAGAAGGCACTTAGACTCTCAAAATTACCTTCACGGATCGTTGTCTGATGACATGGAAAATATGAGTTCTAACCACAATCCCCCCTCCCCCTCATCCGCCCCTTGTTACTTTTATTTGAGGACAAATCTCTCAGAACCCTCTCACACATTTTACAATGTGTAGGCCTACATTATCGTCCTATAAATTTATCAACTTGTTGTACCGGTACGTAATTCTGGACGGCTAGCTACGCGAGACAGCCTCATGCCTAATGAAGAATTTTAGTAAGTAGAAATCGCATCAGCCCTGTCTGCGAAGGAACCAAGTGCCAGAGCGCGAGGCTGTGTTAGGACTAACGGGAGATGGTAGTCGTCAGCACGTAAAAAGTGTGGCTCCTGCTTTTCTGGCAAGAAGCGAGGCGCTGAAGATACAGCTGCTGCCAAGCTCAGTGGCTGCGTCAGCAGAACTCCTTATTGGCGTGTATTGGTCCTGGCATCGCTATCGATTTCATCTCCACCCTGGCATTGCCAGGCCGCCTCCATAACAGGTATTGCACACGTCCAGTGCGTGGGTGGAGGAGGAGGAAGAAGAGGAGGGGAAAGAGATAGAGGATAAAGAGAAGAGGCAGGAGGAGGAGAAACGAGAGGAGGAGGAGGAGCGAGATGAAGAGGAGAAGCGAGAGAAGGAGGAGGAAGAGGAGGAGCAGGAAGACCCCGAGGAGGAGAAGCAGGAAGACGAGGAGGAGGAGGACGACGACGACGACGAGAGGCAGGAGGAGGAGGCGAAGGAGGAGGAGAATCAGGAGGAGAAGGAGGAGGAGAATCAGGAGGAGAAGGAGGAGGAGAAGCAGGAAGACAAAAATAAGAAGAAGCAGGAAGACGAGGAGGAGGAGAAGCAGGAAGACAAAAAGGAGAATCAGGAAGACAAAAATGAGAAGCAGGAAGACGAGGAGGGGAAGAAGCGGGAAGACAAGGAGGAGGAGAAGGGGAAAGACGAAGTGGAGGAGAAGCAGGAAGACGAGGAGGAGGAGAAGCAGGAAGACGAGGAGGAGGAGAAGCAGGAAGACGAGGAGGAGGAGAAGCGGAATGACGAGGAGGAGGAGAAGCAGAAGAAGAGGAGGAGGAGAAGCAGGAAGACAAGGAGAAGCAGGAAGACAAGGAGAAGGAGGAAGAAAAGGAGGAGGAGGAGGAGAACAAGGAGGAGGAGAACGACGTCGAGGAGGAGGAGGAGGAGGGGGAGGAGGAGGAGGAGGAGGAGGAGGAGGAGGAGGAGGAGGAGGAGGAGAATAAGGAGGAGGAGGAGAACGAGGAGGAGGAGGAGGAGGAGGAGGAGGAGGAGGAGGAGGAGGAGGAGGAGGAGGAGGAGGAGGAGAGCGGCAGAATGAGAAGTATGAGGGGATGAAAGAGCAGCAGGAGTAGCTGCAGCAGAAGCTGGAGAAGTAGGAGCAGGAGGAACAGGGGAGCAGTTGGAGGAAGGGCAGAGGGAGGAGGAAGAGGAGCAGAAGGAGCAAGATGGGGAAAGGGAGCAGGAACAACTTCCTTGCAGACACTGTGTACCAAAAAAGTGAATGAAAATGTAATGAAATGACATTGAGAATCAGTTCTTGCATGCGAAACACAAAAAAGAGCTTTACTATTGACAGAAAAATGTGTTATCTAAGTTTGCAATGTAAACATAATTTTATTTCAGAGTTGTAATACCAAGCATGATATATAGCTAATAAATATAAGAATCATCATCACAGTCTGCATATTGCACTACAGGAGTACACCACACCCTGCAAAAGTTTCAGGCATATCACAGTAAAGTACTTGAGAGAACCATGACAAAACATGTAGGCATCAACACTTCACTTTCATTAATATCTAAAAGACGGGTGACATAAAATAGTGCAAGAGGACACAAATCTAATTAGTTCATGCATATGTGCTCATGCATGCACATGCACACACTTACACACAAGGTTGTATTCTGCTAATAGGAAGAAAACTTGAGCAAGTACGAACAATTATCAAATATTGCACAAAGCAGCTGTGTTGATCAAATTGAGCATACACCAGTTGAAGAAGATACTGTCCTGTACTTTATAGCATCCCAGGAATTTCAATGCATTTCCTAGAAAACATGAATTTGATTTCAATATTTGGGATACCATACAAATCAGGGCCAAGGCAGTATTTCTGCAAACTCATTTTTTCCATTAGCAGAATCAAATGCCAAATTATTGTTGACATGAAACAGCAGTCTACGTTGCGTATAATCTGGTTTTAAATGCACACCGTTTATTAAACAAGAAGGGCAAAGCCCATACGACTCACATGCTTGACCTTGACCTTTATATGACCTTGACCTTCAGGTGACCTTCAAGGTCAAGGTCAAACAACTAAACCTACCAATGACATCATACACAAAGAAATGCTTTACACATTTTTCCTACCAAAATACATGTGACCTTGACCCAAGGTCATGTCATCCAAGGTCATGCAACACAAAGCTGTTAATTCAAGACATAGGAAGTACAATGGTGCTTATTGGCACTTTCTACCATGAGATATAGTCACTTTTAGTGGTTCACTACCCCATTTTGGTCACATTTCATAAGGGTCAAAGTGACCTTGACCTTGATGATATGTGACCAAATGTGTCTCATGATGAAAGTATAACATGTGCCCCACATAATTATTAAGTTTGAAACAGTTATCTTCCATAGTTCAGGGTCAAGGTCACTTCAAAATATGTATACAATCCAACTTTGAAGAGCTCCTGTGACCTTGACCTTGAAGCAAGGTCAACCAAACTGGTATCAAAAGATAGGGCTTGCTTTGACCTATATACCACTTGTAGCTAAGGTCGCCATTCTCAATAATGTGGGAGAAAATTGGGAAAATGTGAAAAATGACTGTTTTTGAGACCACATTTATGGCTCCTGTGACCTTGACCTTGAAGCAAGGTCAAGTCACTATGTATGTTTTTTGAGGCCTTGTCATCATACACCATCATGCCACATTTGGTGTTGATAGACTTAATAGTCTCCGAGAAAAATCCAACGTTTAAGTTTTTTACGGACGGACGGACGCCCGGACGGACGGACGGACGGACGCCCGGACGGACGGACGACACGGCTCAGTACATAGACTCACTTTTGCTTCGCATGTGAGTCAAAAATCACATCTATTAATGGCTGCCTTCCCCAAGCGTGATTATGAAAAAGGATTTTTAAAAATTTCACAATAAAAATGTTATACTGTCATAAATGTATACAAACTATCACCAAGTCAGTATCAAAATCTTCCCACTGGATGGACATTCTGTGCACTCAATGCATATAGTTTTCAAGTGCAACAAACTAGACCCCTCAAAAACATAACATGATTGGAAATGTCTGAGTGCATTATACAGCTAAAACTGTTTGACCAAAATACAAAATTGAGCAATCCTCACAAGGCTGGCCCTTAAAATGCAAGTGTCTAAGTAAAAAGGGGGCTAAAAACATATATATGACACATTGAGCCTTAAGTACTATATAGATAAAGTTACATACAAATGGTTACCCCCACCCCACCCATCCCACCCCCACGCACAAATCTGAATAAAGTACAGACAATATACATCCCCAAAATACAGTTAGGCATGGCAAAATTCTTAAAAGTGCATTTAAACTCCCAGTAGATCCACAAACACCTAAAAAATCTTCTAGTACATGTATATGGCACATATGAACTCAGTTTTTAGGTAAGGTCAGACATAGTGACAAACAACATCATAAAGATGTAAAAATCACAAAATTAATACACAAATCACAGAAGTTTCTTGTTTCATACATGTATTTTATAACATTATTCACAATCAGTAAATTAAGAAGAGACTGCAGTGATGTTATTACCCTCAGATATATCTAATGCATTCAGGGACTTCCTTAGATGTATGACCCAACTTCCTGCCAAGGACGGGCCTGGTGATTGACAGTGTGTGTGTGTGTGTGTGTGTGCTTGTGTATGTATATGTGGTTGTTTGTGTGTGTGTGTGTGTGTGCTTGTGTGTGTATGTGTGGTTGTGTGTGTGCGTATGGTTGTGTGTGTGTGTGTGTGCTTGTGTGTGTGTGTGTGTTTGGGTTTGTGTGTGTGTGCTTGTGTGTGTGTGTGTGTGTGTTTGGGCTTGTGTGTGTGTGTTTGGGCTTGTGTGTGTGTGTGTGTGTGTGAGTGCATGTGTGTGTGTGCATATGTGTATGTGTGTGAGAGAGAGAATGAATGAATGAATGAGTGAATGTGTGTGTGCACTTGCATGCACATATGCACTCATGCATGTGTGTATGCATGCTTATATGCATGTGGGAAAGAAACAGCATCAAAATGTCAAATCATCCAGCATCTGATGACAGTCAATGTCAATGCCCATTAAAAGGCTGTAAATCATTGACATAACTGTTCACATGATAGTATCAGCTGCCTTACAGTTACAATTCACTTTTGCATGTTGGCAAGAACTCATTCACACTCTGCATGCACATGATACATGAGTCATGCTGCATGCATTTTTGTGCTGACATGCATTCTGAGCCATTTGAAAATCCCCCTCTAGCCAGGGCATGTGCATGCACTCCAGATATCACTTATGTGTCATTGTAATCTCTGTCCTACATGTATTTACTCTATGTCACTTACATCTCAAATTAGTGTTTCATTTGCTCTGTGTATGTGCATTTCTGTTGGTTCATCTGTCCGTCTGTCTGTGTGTCTGTCTGTCTATTGCTTGTCTGCTCTCTTCTGATCTGGTCTGGTATGTCTATCTGGTCTTTCTGCCTGTCTGTCTGTCTGTCTGTCTGCCCATCTATCTGTCTACCCATATGTCTGTCTACCTGTATGTCTTAAACCCATCAATCCACAAATCAATAAAAAAAGAACAAGCCTATCACGTATGTAATGAATGTAAAGGAAAAGGACTCAAAATACATCAAACTCTTGCTAACATCTGCCAGAAGAGACATCAGGGTGAAAGTCAGGTCATGTCAAGGCCTGTGTTGCATAAAATGTGAGGAAAGCAAGGATCTTGTGAGGGATAGGCCTGTGTCAACATTTGATAGCCTTTTCATCTGCAGCTATCAAATGTAGACACATGTTGACATTGGCCTACTGCTGACAAGATCCTTGCTTTCCTTGCCTTCATGCAACGCTGGCCAGGCCTGTGTTCACTGGTGAATGATGTCAGGGCAGGCGGTCCACAGCATTTGAAAACAGTCGGATGGCTTGAAGACTGGCGAGACCAAGCTTGTGCTCAATGAGATTGAAATAGTATTCTGGGGCCTGTTGGGTAGAAATGAAAATCAGTGATACACTCAACATCTGAATAAACAATCAGTAACCTGAAACATTTAACTCAACATTGACTGGAAATGAATAACTGAACAATGCAGAAGACAAGATGCAGTGCTAAGTGAAGAGTAAGGACAAAAGAAAGGAAGAGAAATAAAAGTCACATGTATTTGTTGGACATGTGCCAGAATGTCTTCATCCACTCCAATATACATTCTTTGTATTGTTGGAAAAAGTGCACAAGAGAGAGGCCACTGAGTTTCACATACATAAACAAAAAAGTAAAGGAAAACAAACACACAATCACACACACATAGGGCAAAGACACACATAAATAAATCTCTCTCTCTCTCTCTCTCTCTCTCTCTCTGGAAAACCAGAACGGAAGTAACAGATATATTTCTACAAAGATATAACAAGAAGGGCAAAGCCCATACGACTCACCTTGACCTTGACATTCAGTGACCTTCAAGGTCAAGGTCAAACAACTAAACCTAGCAATGACATCATACACAAAGAAATGCTTTACACATTTTTCATACCAAAATACATGTGACCTTGACCCAAGGTCAAGGTCATCCTAGGTCATGCAACACAAAGCTGTCAATTCAAGACATAGGAAGTACAATGGTGCTTATTGGCACTTTCTACCATGAGATATGGTCACTTTTAGTGGTTTACTACCCCATTTTGGTCACATTTCATAAGGGTCAAAGTGACCTTGACCTTGATGATATGTGACCAAATGTGTCTCATGATGAAAGTATAACATGTGCCCCACATAATTATTAAGTTTGAAACAGTTATCTTCCATAGTTCAGGGTCAAGGTCACTTCAAAATATGTATACAATCCAACTTTGAAGAGCTCCTGTGACCTTGACCTTGAAGCAAGGTCAACCAAACTGGTATCAAAAGATAGGGCTTGCTTTGACCTATATACCACTTGTAGCTAAGGTCGCCATTCTCAATAACGTGGGAGAAAATTGGGAAAATGTGAAAAATGACTGTTTTTGAGACCACATTATGAAGCAAGGTCAAGTCACTATGTATGGTTTTTGAGGCCTTGTCATCATACACCATCATGCCACATTTGGTGTTGATAGACTTAATAGTCTCCGAGAAAAATCCAACGTTTAAGTTTTTTACGCCCGGACGGACGGACGGACGGACGGACGACACGGGTGAGTACATAGACTCACTTTTGCTTTGCATGTGAGTCAAAAAAAGGTTTTCAGAGATGTTTTCATCTGTTTTAGAATGGGCATCACTGATTTGTACATCCATAGACAAATATATATATATATATATATATATATATATATATATATATATATATAAGACAATCATATGACTTGTTGTGTCCATTATGTAGAGAAAAAGAGGACGATGGATTTCATGTTGGGATGCCCTGCTCTGCACGACCCGAGGGAATGGTACCTGTTGTTACAACTTGTGCCACCTATTGAAAATCCAATGAGTACTCTTTTAAGCAATGAAAACAACACTATAACTAGAGCAACAAGTTTTTATTTGTACAAAGCCTTCAAACGTAGAGATTTGGCTGTGAATTCACCAGAATGTAAGGCTTTCTATTTGGATGAATAGGTAGTCATGTGCATTTGATGTGATGCCGGCACAGATGTTCCACCTGATGTATATTCATATGTATAATGTGTATTGCTTGCTTTGCTTTGGAAAAGGCCAGAGGCCCACCCAATAAACCGTCCATCTGTTCATTCTTTCGTTCTCTCTCTCTCTCTCTCTCTCTCTCTCTCTCTCTCTCTCTCTCTCTCTCTCTCTCTCTCTCTCTCTCCCTTCCTCTCTCCCTCTCTCTCTCTCTCTAGGTTTTTGATCTCATGTGACCAATAAAAAACAAGACCAAAAAATTCCAAAAACAACCCCCTCTCTCTCTTTCCCTTTTCTGCCTGCCTGCCTGTCTGCCTGCCTGAATGCCTGCCTGCTTGCCTGCCTGTCTGCCTGATGTGCACACACACATGCACACGCACACACATAAAACTAAGCAGCAAAGACAAATGTTGCTGAAAGGGATAATGCATTATACCAAAGTAGGGTGCACACACTTGTATTGTAACAATAACTTCCTGTATGATGCCATCTTTTCCCTCCCTCTAGTACTCTTTCTGGTGTTGACTGAAGGTACCCTGACCCATGACCTCACAGGGTATGCAAGTGATCTTGGTTGCCATTCCCCACTTGTCTTGTCTCTTCATCTATCAGTTCAGTTCAGTCTCTTAACCCTGAGATGGGTTGTTGAGGCACGACTGATGACTTTCGGACAATCTTCCTCCATCGATCTCTATCCTCAGTGGCTCGCTGTGAGTCAGCAAAGGTCAAGCCTGTCCACTCTTTGATGTTGTCTTCCCACCTCTTTATCTGCCTGCTCTCCTTCTCCCACCTGGTACGGTACCTTGCAGGATAGTCTTGGCCAGCCCACTGCCTCTTGACACGTGACCGTACTACTTCAGCATTCTGCTTTTCAAAATTGAGAGCAGGTCTCGTACTGTCCAAATGCTCTCCTGATCCTGTTGCTGACTTCCTCATTCGTGACATGGTCTTTTTATGAGATGTTCAGAATCTTGCGATAGCATCTCATTTCCAGGGCTTGTATCTGTCTCTGTAGTTCAGATGCAAGTGTCCAGGACTCGCATGCATACAAGAATACGGAGAATGCCAGCGTGGGCATGAGCCTGATCTTTGACGCGAGAGTGATATTTCTGTCACGCCATATTGGCTTCAACTTTGCCAATGCTGCTGTTGTTTGTGCTATCCTGGACAGTATCTCTGGTTTAAACCCCTCTTCATGTATGCATGACTTAAATACCGAGACCAATTTTTGCAGTCAATGCATGCATGGGGTCAGACACATTCATTTCTAGTGCTCGTCATCTTCTAAACTTTTACTTCATGTTCCACCAAACTCATGATGTTTTGAAGTTTTGTAGTCACTTTTGCATTCCATAAGCCTCACTCTATTCCTTTGCTAAAACTTTGTTACTTTTGTGTAAATGCACTATTTTTGTATAGAGAAAAAAGTATTGAGTACATACCAGTTCCAAATAATTGCAAGTGCATCACCATCAAAATTATGTTTGAGTAAATCGTTGTTTGATTAAAATCTTTCTGTCATGAATGAGAAACCCAGTTCCAAAGACACGCCACTTAAGGCCAGCTTAGTGACTTCAGAGCCTGTTGCTGCTGATAGTGGGAGTGCTGCCTTGATGTACAAGCACACCCAGCCAGACCAGTGTCATGATACCAGCTCAACTCACTGAGGTCGCATCTCTGGATAAATCATGAAGGGCACATTGGGCTTTAGCATCTTGTCACTTGAAGTCTTTCGACAAATCAATTTCCAGCACTACAGGCAACAGCATGGACAACAGCATGGACAACAGCATGGACAACAGCATGGACAACAGCATGAACAACAGCATATGACACTTCATGACTTCAAGCCACAGCGATACTGGCACTTGCCATGCACTTGAAGTCTCTCAGTGTATCAGATTTCCTATACTATGACCAGCAGAATGGACAATATGATAAGACACTGCATGACTTTGAGCCAAAAGACACACGCAGCCTCTCCTGCCTATCTTGAACTGTCTAGTGATGAAATTTGAGACAGTTACCACTGCCCTGCCTTCTCTGGCTTTGTAACACCTTGGGCCTTGAATAGGGATGTGAAAAAAACAACTACTTTTCCCCCCATATACTGTGCACCCCTTCAAAATCATCTATGCTATGAGAGCCTGCATGTCATGGCATGACAACATTACAAAGAAATGAAATGTGAGGTGTGAACAGTAGTCACAGACCAGGAAAACGTTTGTCTGAGATGGCAAAGGAAGCAAATAGAGGAAAGCATTACCCTGGAGGACAGATCCTTTAGGAATTCCAAATCTTCTCCACTCATGGACTCAAGGTTTTTGTTTCTGGAACAGAAATCAAAGCATTACTGACGATGTAATTCTACTTGTAACTCTTTGCTGGCTTACAGCAATCATCTATGTTCACAGTAATGAGATGGGATAGTGCCTTTACTCTGCTGTGTACTTTACTGAATATATGGCAGCCAAAATGAAAATTAAACAAATTCTGTAGAGCAAGTGATAAAGCATGCATCAAATTCTGTGGGCAAGTAGCATCTCTAGGTAAAATCATGTTTCTAAGTTGGCAAACATCATCATCATCATCATCATCATCATCATCATTATCATCAACAATAACAATAACAATTGAGGTTTTAAAATCTCAGCAGTGAATAAGCCCAAAACATTGTAATGTTATGCAACAGAAAAGCATTTTCTTTCTTGCCGCCCAAAGGGAAGCAGACTCCCTGGAGTTTTCTCCCTTTGTAATCACTACAGCTGCAGCTCCTCCAGCTTCTCCACTGCAGGCCTGCTGCTGCATAACATGAAAAGTTCCCAAATTTGCATCAACCCAGACACTAGTCATCGACCAATAGGCATGGTCCTGCGTAGATGGAGAAATCAACCTGCACAAGAGGACAGACAAATCAGCATCTCACCCGGCCAGGCCAATGTTCTTGACCCACTTGACGACGTCCTCAGACTTCCAAGCAGCCACTGCAACACCCCCCGCAGCTGCTGCTGGCTCCTTCTTCAGCACTGGTGCTACCTGGCTCTGTAGACATTGTGACTGAGATGAGATGCATGAAGGATTGTAGTCCAGAGGTAAGCATACCTGACTGACATACAGATACTCAGGGCTCCATCCTTCATCTGCTACTGCTCTCTCTCTCTCTCTCTCTCTCTCTCTCTCTCTCTCTCTCTTTCACTCACTCACTCACTCACTCACTCACACACACACACACACACACACACACACACACACACATTCACATGCATGCACACATGCACACACAAATGCATGCATGCATACACACACACACACACACACACAAACACACATGCATGGGCACACACATATCCACACAAACATGCAGACACACACACACACATGCACACACACACACACACACACACACACAAACATGTACAATCCCTCCCCCACCCTCCCCCCCACTCACAACACACACACATAAACACTCACACATATGCACACACACACACACACCACCCAACACACACACTCACTCAAACACACACACTCAAACACACACACACACACGCACACACACACACACACACACACACACACTGCATGTAGATGTATATGTCTGGGCTGCTCTTGTGGTGGACAGGGCAAAAGTCCCCAAAACAAAATTCAAATGTACTTCATCCATTTGGGTATTAACTACATGTATTGTTATTTGCTAAAGAAAAAAGAAAAACAAGAAGGGCAAAGCCCATACGACTCACATGCTTGACCTTGACCTTTATATGACCTTGACCTTCATGTGACCTTCAAGGTCAAGGTCAAACAACTAAACCTACCAATGACATCGTACACTAAGAAATGCTTTACACATTTTCCCTACCAAAATACATGTGACCTTGACCCAAGGTCAAGGTCATCCAAGGTCATGCAACACAAAGCTGTTAATTCAAGACATAGGAAGCACAATGGTGCTTATTGGCACTTTCTACCATGAGATATGGTCACTTTTAGTGGTTCACTACCCCATTTTGGTCACATTTCATAAGGGTCAAAGTGACCTTGACCTTGATGATATGTGACCAAATGTGTCTCATGATGAAAGTATAACATGTGCCCCACATAATTATTAAGTTTGAAACAGTTATCTGCCATAGTTCAGGGTCAAGGTCACTTCAAAATATGTATACGATCCAACTTTGAAGACCTCCTGTGACCTTGACCTTGAAGCAAGGTCAACCAAACTGGTATCAATAGATAGGGCTTGCTTTGACCTATATACCACTTGTAGCTGAGGTCGCCATTCTCAATAACGTGGGAGAAAATTGGGAAAATGTGAAAAATGACTGTTTTTGAGACCACATTTATGGCTCCTGTGACCTTGACCTTGAAGCAAGGTCAAGTCACTATGTATGTTTTTTGAGGCCTTGTCATCATACACCATCATGCCACATTTGGTGTTGATAGACTTAATAGTCTCCGAGAAAAATCCAACGTTTAAGTTTTTTACGGACGGACGCCCGGACGGACGGACGACACGGCTCAGTACATAGACTCACTTTTGCTTCGCATGTGAGTCAAAAAAGGATGCCATATTCACTCCTAGTGTTATCTGTGGCTTTGTTGGTATTGTTCAAGTGGGGTCCCCTGATTACTGAGTTGGACATATATAGTGGCAGATCCATAAAGAACAAGAAGGGCAAAGCCCATACAACTCACATGGTTGACCTTGACCTTTATATGACCTTGACCTTCAGGTGACCTTCAAGGTCAAACAACTAAACCTACCAATGACATCATACACAAAGAAATGCTTTACACATTTTTCCTACCAAAATACATGTGACCTTGACCCAAGGTCAAGGTCATCCAAGGTCATGCAACACAAAGCTGTTAATTCAAGACATAGGAAGCACAATGGTGCTTATTGGCACTTTCTACCATGAGATATAGTCACTTTTAGTGGTTCACTACCCCATTTTGGTCACATTTCATAAGGGTCAAAGTGACCTTGACCTTGATGATATGTGAACAAATGTGTCTCATGATGAAAGTATAACGTGTGCCCCACATCATTATTAAGTTTGAAACAGTTATCTTCCATAGTTCAGGGTCAAGGTCACTTCAAAATATGTATACAATCCAACTTTGAAGAGCTCCTGTGACCTTGACCTTGAAGCAAGGTCAACCAAACTGGTATCAAAAGATAGGGCTTGCTTTGACCTATATACCACTTGTAGCTAAGGTTGCCATTCTCAATAACGTGGGAGAAAATTGGGAAAATGTGAAAAATGACTGTTTTTGAGACCACATTTATGGCTCCTGTGACCTTGACCTTGAAACAAGGTCAAGTCACTATATATGTTTTTTGAGGCCTTGTCATCATACACCATCATGCCACATTTGGTGTTGATAGACTTAATAGTCTCCGAGAAAAATCCAACGTTTAAGTTTTTTACGCCCGGACGGACGGACGGACGGACGGACGACATGGTTGAGTACATAGACTCACTTTTGCTTCGCATGTGAGTCAAAAATAAAAAAGCTGGTATCTGTGCCCTATGTGCAGTTTACACTATCCAACACAATGCTCCAACTTGGGCATGGGTTATAGTCTGGCTTTGCAGACACAGAGACCAAGGTGAGGAGATGATAAAGTTGATTCCTTTACCTTGAATGTATTTCGCATTAAAAAACTTTTCACCTGATGTCTGGGCTAATGTAGGCAGGTCTGAAGATTATTAGTGAAGAGTTAAGACAGAGAAGCAAGCTGCCCCCTTTCCTCAACAACACCCAACTATACTTGCATTTCTGTTCCCACCTGTACCTAGCACGGGTTGCTGTGAGAGGATTATAAAGCATGCACGGCAGTTTTGTCTCCTATATTATTAAATGGGCAATATTCTAAGCAACAGGACCATGATAGGTGCATATGTTCTCTGCAGAACAATATCCACACAGACATTAGCGTAATCAATCAAAGTCAAGTTTCTGTGACTTCATCAAAAACTAGGTTTTGTGTAGTATCAACTTTGTCCGCATGTACATATTGGCGAGAAAGCACTTGTACTCGAGTGAATGTGAACTCTTTAACTCTGTCTCTGCTGGCATTTTTTACATTAGTCTATGCTGGAAAAGAGCAATGTATAACAGTGTTAAATTGTTTTTAAGGTAGATATATTTTTAGACTAGGTTTTAGCAATGCTGGACAATACAGAGAGAACATTATGTGTCACCTGTTTTCATGAACTGAGTCTTAACTCGCACGCAGCAAAAAGGCAGTAGAGGCTGACACAGGTGATGATGGTGGATTTTGTGCATTTTGACATTTGGTTAAACTGAATCCTACATACACTTAATTATCATAATCAAATGTTGGAAAAGTTTTTTTAAAGCTTAAAAAACACAAAAAACTGCACTTTATTGCACCTACCCATTCTAAAGTATAATACATTCTCTTTCTCCGTCTTGCATTTTTTGTTGAATAATAACAATTATTTGTTGTCAAAATCAAATACTTTTCTTTTTATTTATCATTCTACGTTCAGAAATAGATTTGATCTCCCAATCTGCCAAATTTTGAGCTGATGCATGTATTAACAAGGCCCGTTGTTAAGGAAAAACTGGATAAAGTTGTTAAATCTTTGGCCCTTGATTTATCAAAATAGCCGTCAGCACACCACCTCTCTTTGAGTTTTTAGAGTAGAAGTTTAATTTTTATATGAAATGATACATTTTTGCAGATTTTGAAATTACAAGTATCTCAAAATCTAAATGTTGTGAGTTAAGACTCAGTTTGTAAAAACAGGTCACATATTTGATCACACAATGCACAACCAGTGTAGCAAAGGAAGGACATACTTTTTGTAGGTACACAGCAGTCAAGTGAAACAAAGTATTGCATTGATTTTTTAAAAAGTCATCCAGTGGATGGTAGGTCATGCTGAATTGAGCAAACATACCTTGATAGGTGCATCGACGGTGTCTGTAGGCCCATCTCTAGGCTTGTGGTTTATTTCTCTCACTAATTCCTCCATTTTTCTCACAAAGGGATACTTTCCACTGAAGTCAAAGAAGAGCTTTGCACCACAAATAATGCCCAGCCAGCCATTAGGAGTGTAGCCACGCTCCACTTTCAGTGGCACAATGCGCTTGTGCCTCTGGAAGGCATATTCTGCCTCTAGACAAAGAGATAAAGTTTATTAAAAAACAAGAAGGGCAAAGCCCATACGACTCACATGCTTGACCTTGACCTTTATATGACCTTGACCTTCAGGTGACCTTCAAGGTCAAACAACTAAACCTACCAATGACATCATACACAAAGAAATGCTTTACACATTTTTCCTACCAAAATACATGTGACCTTGACCCAAGGTCAAGGTCATCCAAGGTCATGCAACACAAAGCTGTTAATTCAAGGCATAGGAAGCACAATGGTGCTTATTGGCACTTTCTACCATGAGATATAGTCACTTTTAGTGGTTCACTACCCCATTTTGGTCACATTTCATAAGGGTCAAAGTGACCTTGACCTTGATGATATGTGAACAAATGTGTCTCATGATGAAAGTATAACATGTGCCCCACATAATTATTAAGTTTGAAACAGTTATCTTCCATAGTTCAGTGTCAAGGTCACTTCAAAATATGTATACAATCCAACTTTGAAGAGCTCCTGTGACCTTGACCTTGAAGCAAGGTCAACCAAACTGGTATCAAAAGATAGGGCTTGCTTTGACCTATATACCACTTGTAGCTAAGGTCGCCATTCTCAATAACGTGGGAGAAAATAGGGAAAATGTGAAAAATGACTGTTTTTGAGACCACATTTATGGCTCCTGTGACCTTGACCTTGAAGCAAGGTCAAGTCACTATGTATGTTTTTTGAGGCCTTGTCATCATACACCATCATGCCACATTTGGTGTTGATAGACTTAATAGTCTCCGAGAAAAATCCAACGTTTAAGTTTTTTACGCACGGACGGACGGACGGACGGACGGACGGACGACCGGACGGACGGACGACACGGCTCAGTACATAGATTTACTTTTGCTTTGCATGTGAGTCAAAAACAACTGGAACAGAATATACATGTACTGCCACACTAGGGTTTAAAGTTTATGCAAAATCTTGAATTGCAAAGATGCTAGTTGTATGAAATTCTATCTTGTGTTATGAAAAGTTAATGTAAGATAAAACTTGTGTTACATGCTTGTTTGTAGGACTACACAAATGTTGTTTTGTGAACAGGAGACTGTTATAAGCTTTGATGATAAACACCTATGATAATCTTTTAGTATGTATTCCATCCAATACTCCATCTCTATGCGTCTAAATGCAAGTGAAGCATTTACATCAATAGAACTAATGAACCTGAAAAGCGTATAAGATTGTGTAAATAGGCAGGACAGGCACATGCAAACACAACTGTTCCCAACCTGCATATCTATTTATCTTCCCTGAGTGAGAGATGGGCCCCACAAACATTTTCTAATCAGGAGGAGAAGGAGGAGGAGTGAGGAGGAGTAGGGAAGAGTGCGCAGGAGTGGGGAGAGGGAGAGGGAGGGGGTGGAGGGGAAGGATAAGGAGTGAGGAGGAGGAGGAGCAAGGAGCCAGTAACACAAGGCACAACCAAGGTAAAAGATCCCGAAAAACACTTTTCCATTGACAAATAGCTCCATATACTAGTTTCTGCACATCTTTGATCTATGACACAGTGCAACTGTGTACAGAACATTGAGGTTAATATTCAAGGCAACATCTATCATGTATAACTCACCAATTCTGCAGTTCTGGCTCTCCTTGTAACTCTGAGAGAGACAGATGAGGACAACATCGGACTCCTCCACAGCCTCAGCCATGGCCTGTAGGGTGGAACCTCCCATATCATCCACATCCATCCATACCTGGAGTCCCTGCTCTCGCAGCGCATCTCTCACCTGTGAGTGGCACACAGGTCCAGTCATTATCATGCTTAGTTTGGCTATTAGTATTTAAAGACAAAACCTTCCCCCCAAAACGAAATTGTGGTTAAGGTAACATGGCCCCCCCAAAAAAGGTTCAGTAGGTCAGCCTGACCTCTAGACATTTTTTTAAAATAGAAAAGACTAGACTGAACATAAATTGAAAATTTTTCTCTTGCTGAAAACACTTATCTATAGTGGATTTCCTGAGTGCTCATTGGGCAGGGAAGATGAGACAGGATGCAGTTTTTTCTTCTTCTCTAAGACTGAAAAAAAGTTAGGCTTGGTGGGAAAAAATTTGAAGAAATTTAAACTAATTTCTATGTTTTCCTGACATACTTACCTTACCAGTAGACAAACCAGAGATATATGACCTTCTGACCTCGAAAAAGGAAATTGCAAATTTCATACCCACACGTGCCTGCCTGCAACGGCCAATCTGATTGGTCGAGACATGGCGCTAGGGACGCCGCGAGCAAAGGGAGGTAACTCCCAGTGCGCCGCGTCACCACCCGCCAGGTATAAATAGCGCAGACAGAGCACGTTCCATCTCTTTGACAAAAGCTGAGACCCAGCAAATGCACAAATGGGGAGGTGGGTGGGAATGTAATTTGTCTACTGGTAAGTATGTCAGGAAAACATAGAAATTAGTTTAAATTTCTTCAAGTTTTCCCTCCAACTTACCAGTAGACAAACCAGTGATATGATTGCCCAACACTGGGTGGCGGGTTGTGCATAACACCAAACCAAAAATAAACCACTCACCATCACTCGCAACAACCAACCTGCTGAAACCAAAGTGTCGCTGACACGACGAACTTGAACATCACGCAGGTAATGGCGTGTGAACACAGTCACTGCGCCAAAAAGCTGCCCTCATAATTTTTATGGTGAGCCAAAGAGACAATCTTGGCAAACGCGACAGAGGTAGCAACCTTGCGGAGTTCATGAGTCCGAGAGGCACCAGCAGTAGCATCAAGCCACGCATTCTTGTACGCATCCGTGAACAAAATGCGTATCAAGCAGGAAAGGATGTTCAGACACCTCGGCGTGACTACGTGAAAAGGCAGAAACAGCCTCCGCGTCCGAAGACGACGGGACTGAGTTCAAGCCAGGAAACAAATGAGTGCATGCATCAGACAAAACACCGAGAGAGAGAGAGACTGGAAAACACAAGATTCCAGTGATACGATGTGAAAACTAAAAGTGAAACAGGAAGCCAAGTGAACCTGCGTTCCAAAGAAGCCAAGCAGAAAAGTTTCACATGTGAACCCTCGGATGGCCAATCCCGAACGAGGTTGCACGAGAGTGCCCGCAGAGAGATGGAGAACGCTCCAGGCGACCCTGCCAACACCTTTGGAAGAAGGCGCGTGGGAGGGAAAGCGTAGACTTCCATGCCCGCTCACAACCTAGCAAAGGCATCCCGACCGAGAGTTTTGGATCGTGCATAGGCAAGAAGAACCGGCAACGCGTGTTGAAGCAGTTGGCAAACAGATCCACCATCGTTTGCCCAAGCGAAACCACACCCCCTCGAGCTCCTGATGCACTACAGTCCACTCTGTAGGCAGAAAAAGACCCCTCCACCTCAGATGATCCGCCAGCACATCCAACGTACCGGGAATGAACCTGCTAGCAAGCTGTCTCTGACGGGGCCGTTTTGCGACCCATGCCAAAAGCAACAGGGTAGCTATCAACTCCATCTTGCCAAGCACAGAGAAGAGGATGAAAGAGAGCGCACTCCACACCACGAAAGGGAGAGAGTAGCTCTGACAACGATCGCAACATGTCCGCGAACGGACGAAAGAGGAGGAGATAGAGTCGAACTGCATGCCGAGGAACGGGCAAGAAGACGACGGCAGGAAGTCAGACTTCTTCAACGAGAAGTTGAAAACCAAGACCCTGTGCAGTGGGACAACCGTTCCCGTGTCCTGAGCACAACACCGAGACGAGCGATGTAAACCCAACCAAACATCCAGGTACATCTGCCAATGAACTCCCCTGCCTCTCACCCATATCGCCAACTGCTGGCGACCTTGGTGAAAATGGAAGAGTTGACGATGCGTCCGCAGCAGATCCAACGCCGATGTCCCCAGTCCCCCCGAGACCGGAGAACTGTCCGCACCTCTTGCTCATCAAACGGTCCCTCACCGAAACCGTCCACAGACAGAGCGATAGGAACCTTGGTCTGCCGACCCAACGTCCCACCGCTCTTCCGCAGCCGCAGTGGCGCCACAGTCCGAGGACCGAGCGTGCCAACTCGCTGGGCTCTGATCTGGTCGTCCTAGACTCGCCTCCCTGCCGGGAGAAACACAGTCGATGACCCTGGAGGCAGAGAAGAAAACAGCCGCATGCCTGCCTCCCCGCCCCCGTCAACCTTTCGGAAGCGCGGGGGGTGGGGCACATGGGCATGCACAGGAAGGGGGGGGGGGGGGCGGCGTGCTGACCAGACAAAACAGCGTCTGCTGAATGCCCGGAAGCAACGCTCTGCCGCAGCCCCACCTTAGAGCTCGACCCCGCGGGAGCGCGGTGGGAATGCCTCTCTGCCCTGCTCGACCTGCCGGGAGCGCAGGGGCGGGGCACAGAAGACCGCACGGGAATGAGGGCGGCGTGAACACCGGACCAAACAGTGTCAGCTGAATGGCCGGAAACAACACGCTGCCGAGGCCCCACCGCAGAGCGCGACCTCGCGGGAGCGGGTAGGGGTGCCGCACTGCCCCGTTCGACCTTTCGGAAGCACAGGGGCAGGGCACAGGAGAGCGCACGAGGCGGGGGGCGGCATGCTCACCGGACCAGACAGTGTCAGCTGAAAGGCCGGGATCAACACTCTGCCATGGCCCCACCGTAGGGCTCAACCTCGCGTGAGCATGGGGGGAAGCCACACCGCCCCATTCGACCTTTCGGAATCACAGGGGCGGGGCACAGGAGACCGCACGAGGCGGCGGGCGGCATGCTCACCGGACCAGACAGTGTCAGCTGAATGGCCGGGATCAACACTCCGCCGTGGCCCCACCGAGAGCTCGACCTTGCAGGAGCATGGTGGGGGTGCCCCGCCGCCCCGTTCATCCTTTCGGAATCACAGGGGCGGGGCACAGGGAACCGCCCGAGGCGGGGGGGCGGCATGCTCACCAGACCAAACAGTGTCAGCTGAATGGCCGGGATCAATGCTCCGCCGTGGCCCCACCGTAGAGCTCGACCTCGCGGGAGCGTGGTGGGGGCGCCGCACCGCCCAGTTCGACCTTTCGGAAGCACAGGGGCGCGGCACAGGAGACCGCACGAGGCGGGGGGGGAGGGGGGGGGGGGGCGGCATGCTCACCGGACCAGACAGTGTCAGCTGAATGGCCGGGATCAACACTCCGCCGTGGCCCCACCGTAGAGCTCGACCTCGCGGGAGCATGGTGGGGATGCCGCGCCGTCCCGTTCATCCTTTCGGAATCACAAGGGCGGGGCACAGGGGACCGCCCGAGGCGGGGGGCAGCATGCTCACCGGACCAAACAGTGTCAGCTGAATGGCCGAGATCAACGCTCCGCCGTGGCCCCAATACGTACCCGCTTGAGCTCGACCTGTGGGGAGAGCGGGAACGCCTGTCGTCAGAGTGCCGCAGTGCAGCACCATCCGAGGGCGCGGGAACAGGGCACAGCTGATGAAACGTTCCAGCCAAGCCGAATGGCATGCACACCAGTCCAGGAGCAGAGGACAGGAAACACAAATCCGGGCAAGGCAGGTCCCAGCCTGACCAGGCTGAACCGACCAGCCGACACGTGTTGTGCAGAGCTGAACCGGAACACTGGGCAAGGCAGTCCACCTGCCCAGCAGGCCCAACATCCCGGACACGTGGTGCGAAGGGCTGAAAGCAAAACACAACCGCGGTCTGACCCGCCACAAGAAACAGAAGAGGAGAAGACAGCAAACGCCTCTCCCAAATGCGCGGGACAGGGGAGGGGGCGGGCTAGAAACCCCACCCCACCCCTACCACACCAGCAGAGAGCGCAACTGCAGACCCAGTCCCAGAGTCTACCGTCTAAG
Source organism: Theodoxus fluviatilis (assembly GCA_034096865.1). Lineage (NCBI taxonomy): Eukaryota > Metazoa > Mollusca > Gastropoda > Cycloneritida > Neritidae > Theodoxus > Theodoxus fluviatilis. Next base: position 43,994 of record JAWQFJ010001432.1, read on the forward strand.
CAGACCGCGTGGTGGGCATTAACAACAAAAACGTGCGAAGACCGAACTCCGCAGCGCCACCTATGCAAAACAGGAAACGCCGCGGAAGCACGCCAAACACCGACACGTGAACGCAAGAGCAGAAATGAAAGCAGAAACACTACTCATAATGAGCGAGAATTCCTTCCTCTCCCCAACGTGCAAGCGCCCAATACCCAAACGCACACACAAGCGTTCACACTGACACCCAGCGGCACGCAGTTAATCACCCTACCGATGCGTGGAACAAAGAAGGAGTGCGAGCAGAGCATGCGTTCGTCAGACTCGAGAACACCTCCATTCCCAAAATTCGCTGTCACCACAGAGAAAACGCCATTCCTTGCACACGAAACAGCGTTGTACAGGGCGCCAATAACGAATCCAGTAGCAACGCCACCGACGTCATAAGCTAAAAGCGAACAATGACGGAAATCGCAACAGCAGCGTGCGAACTAGAACGTCCGCCGCTATACCTGCCGCACAGGCAAAGACGCGGCCGCACACAAAGCATACCGACGTGTAGACGACGGAGCAGAAGACGAGTAGAGAGCACGCGGTCATAGTGAGCGCGTACTCCCCTCACTGCCTCAGCCCCTGACCTCGCTACCCACGTCGTGTCGACTCCATTGTCCCGCACACGAACCGCGTGGGGAAGTTCCGCCATGCAGGCACACGATGTAAAAACACCGATGCCGAGACAGGTCGGACATACAGCCACAAAGCGAACGCGCTGACCAGCAAAGCAACAAACACTAAGCCAGTCGACGCAAGCCTGATAAACAACGACACGCCAACTCAACAGTTTAGAACAGCGGGGCGAGCACTCAATTTACCAGGCAAACAAATACGAAGCCGACCTACGCATGGACGAGTAGGAGCACGCGTTCGTAATAAGCGCGTACTCCCCCCCCCCGCCCCCGACCTTGCTGCCCCAGCAGTGTCGACTCCATTGTCTCGCTCACGACCCACGTGGGGAATATCCGCCATGA
>JAWQFJ010001432.1:50000-100000 GCA_034096865.1 Theodoxus fluviatilis
TGCCAACCAAGAACTGTGCAGAAGAATTAATTGGCACAACAAAGAAACAATCTTCATCCTGCACATGATGAGGAAAGAAAAGGAAATGAGCAAAGCAACTTATATGCTACAGGAAAAAAAAGGTTGAGGTTACAGTGACACGGCCCAAAAAGTGTGTGTGTGTGTGTGTGTGTGTGTGTGTGTGTGTGTGTGTGTGTGTGTGTGTGTGTGTGTGTGTGTGTGTGTGTGTGTGTGTGTGTGTGTGTGTTTGTGAGGGTGGAAGGGTGGTAGACCAGACAGAACTTTTTTTTTCCTTTTAGAAAAGCCAGATTGAACATAAACTGATCTTTCTTTAGCCGAAAACATTTTTTAAAACTTAATGAGTAAATTCCCTGAGTGGTCATTGGACAGGTAAGATAGGACAGCAGGCACTTCTTTTATTACTGTCAATTTCATTCTTTCTTTCTTTCTTCCATCTTGAATGATCAAAAACGAATTCTGAGTCAGCATTAAAAAAAGGTCAGTCAAAATACTGTAACCACAACTACTTCTTTCTGCATGGCCTTAGAACTAAGGCTCACTTGGGGAGGAGCAGAGGAGAATTGGGCATGTAGGAGTATCAGGAGAAAGGGGTCATTAGGGAGTATCAGGAGAAAGGGGCCATCAGGGAGTACCAGGAGAAAGGGGCCATCAGGGAGTATCAGGAGAAAGGGGCCATCAGGGAGCATCAGGAGAAAGGGGCCATCAGGGAGTAACAGGAGAAAGGGGCCATCAGAGAGCATCAGGAGAAAGGGGCCATCAGGGAGTAACAGGAGAAAGGGGCCATCAGGGAGTATCAGGAGAAAGAGGCAATCAGGGAGTAACAGGGACCATCAGGGAGTTAGAGGAGAAAGGAACCATGAGGGAGTAACAGGAGAAAGGGGCCATCACTCGGCATCAGGGAGTATCAAGAGAAAGGGGCCATGAGGGAGTATCAAGAGAAAGGGGCCATGAGGGAGTAACAGGAGAAAGGGGCCATCAGAGAGCATCAGGAGAAAGGGGCCATCAGGGAGTAACAGGAAAAAGGGACCATCAGGGAGTTACAGGAGAAAGGGGTCATCAGGGAGTATCAGGAGAAAGGGGCCATCAGGGAGTATCAGGAGAAAGGGGCCATCAAGGAGTAACAGAAGAAAGGGGCCATCAGGGAGTATCAGGAGAAAGGGACCATGAAGGAGTAACAGGAGAAAGGGGCCATCAAGGAGTAACAGAAGAAAGGGGCCATCAGGGAGTATCAGGAGAAAGGGACCATGAAGGAGTAACAGGAGAAAGGGACCATCAAGGAGTAACAGGAGAAAGGGACCATGAGGGAGTAACAGGAGAAAGGGACCACCAGGGAGTATCAGGAGAAAGGGGCCATCAGGGAGTATCAGGAGAAAGGGACCATCAAGGAGTAACAGAAGAAAGGGACCATGAGGGAGTAACAGGAGAAAGGGGCCATCAGGGAGTACCAGGAGAAAGGGGCCATCAGGGAGTATCAGGAGAAAGGGGCCATCAGGGAGTACCAGGAGAAAGGGACCATCAGGGAGTTACACGAGAAAGGGACCGTCAGGGAGCATCAGGAGAAAGGGGCCATCAGGGAGCATCAGGAGAAAGGGGCCATTAGGGAGTATCAGAAGAAAGGGGCCATCAGGGAGTATCAGGAGAAAGGGACCATCAAGGAGTAACAGGAGAAAGGGACCATGAGGGAGTAACAGGAGAAAGGGGCCATCAGAGAGCATCAGAAGAAAGGAACCATGAGGGAGTAACAGGAGAAAGGGGCCATCAGAGAGCATCAAGAGAAAGGGGCCATTAGGGAGTTACAGGAGAAAGGGACCATCAGGGAGTATCAGGAGAAAGGGGCCATCAGGGAGTATCAGGAGAAAGGGGCCATCAGGGAGTATCAGGAGAAAGGGGCCATCAGGGAGTTACAGGAGAAAGATTCAGAAAATGACTAGGAGTACTTACAGATGCCTTTGTGTGGTTTTCTTCTTCACATCCCCGCAACTCGCCAATGAGGTCTTCATAGATTGTTGTAGTTGCTAATTTTCTGGCAATTCTTTGACTGGCATCTGATGTGTTCCACCAAACTGAGCTCATCATCAAAGCAACAATTACTTCTGTATTACTGAAGGGCCCACCTTCGGCCTCCAACTCCCACTGCATGAGATTTGTGATTTTAGCTTTCTGCAGCATCATATCATAGAGCTGCTTTGACATTGGTATGAATTCCTTGACAGCAAGGTACTCAGTCATAAAGATTTGACCTGGACTTTCCTTCCTGACATGAGTGCTCACATAGGTGGACCCTGTTTGGACATAACTCTCCAAGTTAGCCTTTTTGGGGTTGTTCAGGCATTTCTGGCATCCTTCAATCATTGATTCCAGAAGAGGCAGTGTATCTAAATAGTTGGGGTTGTTTTGTATCAGACCCTCAGGAGTGGGGTCTCCTTCCTCCACACCAGGCAACGGTGACTGCAGGCTGTGTCTGCTCATGGCAGAGGTGGGCCTTTTAATGTCACCAGTATTATTGCCTTGTTGAGAGCTCTCGCCAGCTGAGGCAGGCTCAGAACTATTCACTCTTTGAGGGCTTTCACCAGTGCTGGTGGCCTCAGCACTGCTGGGTTTTCCAGGGACGCGCTTGGTCCGATTTTCAGTCTCAGCCAATGCATCGCGCTGAGAAATGACTCTAAGAGATTGCCGGTACATGCCTGGGTGTTGACCAGCCACAGACCTAGAAGTACTGCTTGAACTTCCCCTTTGTCACTTCTTTGTCCTTCCCTCTACCTTCGTTCTCCATGAACAAGGCTAGTAATTTCCCAGAGATTTCTACAAAAGAAATGAATTCACATAGTAGGCGTTATGTTTCGAAAAGTTAAACTGAATTCAGCTCATTGGACTAAACTTTAAATTAAGCATTTAAGGGGAGGTGCTGGTGAAATGGAAAACTTTTTTTGTTTTGATTTTCATTTAATCATTACTTATGCAATATCAAGCATGCATATAAAGGTAATTACAGTAAAAAATTCAAGTCATAAAACTGAAATGTTGACTTAGAAATAGCAATTTTATTCTCAAAATTGCACATTTTTGGGCAACAGTGTAACACAGCAGACAGTCTTTAACACAGATTTGTTTTTATCACTAAGTACCTCAATATGTTCTTCAATACCTGACAGAGCTAATTTTTCAAAATATTAACTTTAACAATTTAAAACTAATTTTTAAAATTTGCATGTCAATTTTTCTTTAAAAATGACAGTTTACACTCATGTAGATCAAAACATAACCTACCAAACCCAAATTTCTCAACGTCAGGTACTTCAGCACAGGTAGAAGAGACTTCACTGCAAATTTCAGGAAGATTAAAGTTGAACTTACTGAGATATTGATGACAAAAGTTTGGAATTTGTCGATTTTGAGAAATCGCAGGTTTTCATTAAGTCAACAACCAATCAAGGAATCAAAGAGTGGCTATTGGGAAGGCATCTCTCCTCTGCCAGTATCATGCTTCAAAATCCTCCAGGACCTGCTTGTTGATGTGCAGATTCATTCTGTCACCATACACCCACATCTTCTGCAACTCTTTGAATGCCTTGCTATCACCATCACACTGCATGGTGGTGTACCGCATTCCATTCACCTCATCAGACTGGGACCAAATCACCTTGGCTGCCTCTACCTCCATCATACCTGCTGTGCCACTGAAGTTCTTTTCACAGTGTGGTTTGTGCTCTTCCAGCCATGCTTCATAGTCAGTGGTGCCAAGTTGTTTCTTTTGAGCACCTGTTGTTTCACATGTCTGGCAGTATGTTGATGCCACATGCCAGTCAATGCACAAGCCAGTCAGCAGGTCAACAACACATCCAATTCCTATCTTGGACTTGAAGCCTCTTGTTAGCCAGGAACCATCATAGGAAACAGCTACATCAATAATGTCATCATCAGTCAAGTTCACACCATGGAACTTCTCATGAGCTTTTCTCACCTCTCTTGCAGCTGCAGCTCTGATCCTAGCTTTCTCAGTTTCATTTGTGAGGTAGACTTCCTTCATGTGATCCTGGAAAGTGCTGTGATGTAGAGTGGGAAGGTTCATGTATTCACACAACTTGCCAAACTTTGAGGGTCCTAATCCACACAAGCTGCTAGCTAGTGCACACCCCCTGTTCACAACAAATGGCTCTCTCCCACCCTCATGCATTCTTTTACTGGTGAATATTTCATCAATCACTGTGCCACACTCTGTGCAATACAGTTGCAGAGAAACAGCCAGTCCAGCTGATTTAGCTTCATTGCTACCAATGTCCATTTCACCTCCACATGCTTTGCAAGCACACTGCTGAAAAAGTTGCCTGACCAAGTTCAGATCGACGATTGTTGTCGGCAGTTCAACAGCCTCAGTCGTACTCGTACTCGTAGCAGCTGACTCCAGTTCTCGCTCCGCGACAAGCGGAACATCAGCATCCGATTCATCAGAGTCACTCAACTGTGTCTCCAGATGGAAAGCTAAATCAGATGTTCGTTTAACTCCACGAAATCCACTTGATGTGCTCGGTTGAGGAGAATCTTGGGATCTTTTCGCAGAGACATTGGTGCTTGTACTAGTCGTCGCAGGCGGAGATAAAGCTTCAGTCAGTCACTCAGTGTTGCCGTCGAAACGCTCTTTTCAGCCCTACGCTGCTGTCGAATCCCTGCAGCCTGTTTTGCAAGGCGTCTACGTGATTTACTGTGTCTAAATTTCTCCGAATGTTGTTTTCTTCTCGGCATGATCGCGCAATATCAATCACCGAACGAAATTCAACAGCAACCGATAGTTGTGGAGAGCGCCATATTGTTTACACTTTGAGCCAATCCAGAAGCCAGAATGAGTCACGTGACTCCAGCCAGCCAATAGCCTTACCCATCTCACTCACAAACGTCGTGAAAGCTGGCCTTTCTTAGCGATAGAAACTGCTCTCTCATTGGATAGAAGTTTGAAGAGATACATGATCTGTCAGTGCACTTTGTGGAGGGATTGCAGGGCTATCTAATGGTATCAAACTCAACTACGATCGCTCGCTCTCTTGTGGTTGAAATGCTGCGTCAAAAGCACGTTTTTAGCATCGATCTGTTGATGTTTTTTCTTTTCTGACGCACCCCCTCAGTTGATTTAAGGCTGATAATACTATATTTAGACATAATCTAGACTAAATATGTTTATTTCATCATAGTACGGTGATTGGAGAATGCAAAGAACACAAGAACCAAAATTTGATAATTTTGTCGTTATGGACTCAAAATATCACCCGCACCTCCCCTTAAGGCTACTGAAGAGCAAGCAATTATACTTCCTCAGTTGTGCTATATTTACTTTTTAGTGGAATTTGTACATTTGTCTTCATAATCATGAACTTGTTTCTGAGTACTAATGAGTATTCAGAGATCTACGACGTCATCTCCGAGGCAAATTGAAAATTATACGCGCGCACGCTTACAGTTGCACACCACCCTTTTACAGTGGTGTTTCGTCTTCAAAAATAGAAAAATCCTATGATAGAACAATTGAAGGAGAGAAAAAAAGGCAAATTCATACGCGACAAAGGTATGCAACCAGCACGCTAATGATCCCACATTTGTCACTCACTGTCTGCAAGTTTACGCTACGTCAGCTCAGCTGCGTTGCCCAACAACAACAAACACACGATGCCCATGGGCAGACTACTCTGGAAGCCCTGGGCTCGTTTGATAGGCAAGTAGCTTGCCTCGATGCTAGTTGAGAGCGAGCGAGCCACACCGACGGGTCAAAGATCGTAGACAATCTTTGGACGGGTAATGAGCGAGACGCGTAGACAACGCCTAGCCCTCGAGATTCTCTCGAATTTCTACGCCTAACAAACGCGCCCCATAACAGCTTTTACGTCATGTCAATTCACTCTCTTTTGAGTGCAAACTGCCACCAAACAGCTATGAATGAGTATTTCATAAAATTTATGACAACTTAGATTATTAATTTTTAGTCATTGTTTCTGACGTAAGTCGAGACTTTGTGTCGTAATATGAGTGAAACTTCATGTGGATATTTGTTGGTTTTCTCACGGATCTATAATATTATATATTATTATAGATCCGTGGTTTTCTGAGGGAGCTCTTCAATGCATACTTTTCTGCCGAAGTGAAGTCGTCGACCTCAACTCATGAGTCAGTAAAATGAAACCTGTTCATTAAAGATTCCGGCACATGTTGTGTCAATTTTACTGACGAGGTCTGTCTAAGCTTTGTCTTATCAGTATATGTTTTGTACATATACAAATCTCTGCAACAGTATACTTTCGCATATAATTTTGTTCTCACAGCCTCCAGGCATTAAACGTATACATTGCAAATGACTTTATCATTTTTTGACTCACATGCGAAGCAAAAGTGAGTCTATGTACTCACCCTTTTCGTCCGTTCGGGCGTCCGTAAAAAACTTTAACGTTGGATTTTTCTCGGAGACTATTAGGTCTATCAACACCCAATTTGGTATGATGGTGTAGGATGACAAGGCGTACAAAAACATACATAGTGACTTGACCTTGCTTCAAGGTCAAGGAGGTCGCAGGGGCCGTAAATGTTGTCTAAAAACAACCATTTTTCACATTTTCCCAAATTTCTCTGAAGTTTTTGAGATTGGATACCTGACCTATATATGGTATATAGGGCAAAGTAATCCCTATCTTTTGATACCAGTTTTATTGACCTTGCTTCAAGGTCAAGGTCACAGGAGGTCTTTAAATTTGAATTGTATACATATTTTGAAGTGACCTTGATCCTGAAGTATGGAAGATAACTCTTCCAAACTTCATAACATTGTAGAACACATGTTATACTTTCATCATGAGACACATTTGGTCACATATCATCAAGGACAAGGTCACTTTGACCCTTATGAAATGTGACCAAAATGGGGTAGTGAACCACTAAAAGTGACTATATAACTCATGGTAGAAAGTGCCAATAAGCACCATTGTGCTTCCTATGTCTTGAATTAACAGCTTTGTGTTCATGACTTGGATGACCTTGACCTTGGGTCAAGGTCACATGTATTTTGGTAGGAAAAATGTGTAAAGCAGTTCTTTGTGTATAATGTCATTGGTAGGTTTAGTTGTTTGACCTTGACCTTGAAGGTCATCTGAAGGTCAAGGTCATGTAAAGGTCAAGGTCAAGCATGTGAGTCATATGGACTTTGCCCTTCTTGTTTCATTCTTTCCCTGCATTAAAGCTTTACAGCTATTGGTTTCCATTTTCAACCTGGAATCATTCTAAACGTTTTTTCCTGAGTTTATCATATAATTATAGGAAGTAAGAAACTCCTGGGAGGAGTTTTTCTTCTTGAGTTCATCATATATATAGGACATGATAGTAGAAGTGTTCTTTATTCACTCGCACTTTACAGAATGGACAGTTTGTGTCTGGTATCCTTGCATACCTTTTGTTGATGAGTAACTAATTATTTCCAAATCTAAACCAAATAAATACATCCCTGAATGTTTTCATATCAAGTGTGTTAAAGTAATTTTCTAAGTCAAAGTTAGGTTTGAATTTGAATACACATCATATCTAACATATCTATCTTTGCACTCAATCTTTGCATTTCACTCTATAAAGCAAGCTTTCAGAGAGAAAGAGAGGGAGAGAGAGAGAGAGAGAGAGAGAGAGAGAGAGAGAGAGAGAGAGAGAGAGAGAGAGAGAGAGAGAGTTTCAATTGTTTAACCATCTTTCCTTTTTTTGACTCACATATGCGAAGCAAAAGTGAGTCTACGTACTCACCCGTTTCGTCCGTCCGGGCGTCTGGGCGTCCGAAAACTTTAACGTTGGATTTTTCTCTGAGACTATTAAGTCTATCAATACCAAATGTGGCATGATGGTGTATGATGACAAGGCCTCAAAAAACATACATGGTGACTTGACCTTGATTCAATGTCAAGGCCACAGGGGACGTAAATGTAAAAAAACCCAGCCAATTTTCACATTTTCTCAATTTTCTCAGAAGTTTTTGAGATTGGACATCTGACCTATATATGGTATATAGGTCAAGGTAATACCTATCTTTTGATACCAGTTTCATTGACCTTGCTTCAAGGTCAAGGTCACAGGAGCTCTTCAAAGTTGGATTGTATATATATTTTGAAGTGACCTTGACCCTGAACTATGGAAGATAACTGTTTCAAACTTAATAATTATGTGGGGCACATGTTATACTTTCATCATGAGACACATTTGTGACCCCGCACCACCAAACCAGTCTTAAGGTGGATTTTATCATTTTTGAGATGTTTATATTTTTGAATTCTACAGAGTTTCCTGATTAATTTGACACCAAAACGAACCTGGTAGCTCAAATATTGTGGAAGTTATAACGAGTTGTAGTTGAAAACTCAGTCGCGACTTGTTTTGAGAAAACGGACCTCAAAGTTTTGCATGCAATCCTCACACATTCTCCTTAGCAACAGGGTCTTAGAATTATCCAATCATCTTGATTTTTTGCACAGCAGAAGAAACGAAAGAAAGCGCGCGAAAGACCATGTGTTGAGGTTCTGCAAGGGTTACGTGTTGTTTTGCAGGGTCAAAATTGGTCGATTTTGGCAAATAAAAATGCTCTAAATTATCACAATTATAACTTTAATTAATTTTTTAATGCACTTAAATACATTTTTAAGACATAAAACTTATACCATTTTATAGATTAATATTTAGAGAATGCAATGAACCGAAAACCTCAATTTCGCACAGGCAGACCCCCACCACCTTCAGAGCTGTGTAGCGCTGTTTCGATGATTGCGAGTTAAGACTGGTTTCCAGAAATGGGTCACATTTGGTCACATATCATCAAGATCAAGGTCACTTTGACCCTTATGAAATGTGACCAAAATGGGGTAGTGAACCACTAGAAGTGATCATATCTCATGGTAGAAAGTGCCAATAAGCACCATTGTGCTTCCTATGTCTTGAATTAACAGCTTTGTGTTGCATGACTTTGACCTTGGGTCAAGGCCACATGTATTTTGGTAGGGAAAATGTGTAAAGCATTTCTTAGTGTATGTCATTGCTAGGTTTAGTTGTTTGACCTTGACCTTGAAGGGCACCTGAAGGTCAAGGTCATGTAAAGGTCAATTTCAAGCATGTGAGTCGTATGGGCTTTGCCCTTCTTGTTGAATGCAGTTGTCATTTCTTTCCCATGGAAGGAAAAGCAGGAAGACAAGGAGGAGGAGCAGGAAGACAAGAAGCAGGAAGACAAGGAGGAGGAGGAGGATTAGCAGAGAGACAACAAGAAGGTGGAGGAGCAGGAGGAGGAGAAACAAGAGGATGAGAAGCAGGAAGACGAGGAGGAGGAGGAGGAAGAGCATGAGGAGCAGGAAGACAAGGAGGAGAAGAGGAAGACGAGGAGGAGGAGGAGGAGAACAAGGAGGAGGAGAACAAGGAGGAGGAGAACGAGGAGGAGGAGAACGAGGAGGAGGAGAACGAGGAGGAGAAGAATGAGGAGGAGGAGCAGAAGAGAGAGAACAGCAAAACGAGAAGTATGAGGGGATGAAAGAGCAGCAGGAGTAGCTGCAGCAGAAGCAGGAGCAGGGGAGCAGTTGGAGGAGGGGCAGGGGGAGGGGGAAGAGGAGCAGAAGGAGCAAGATGGGGAGAGGGGGCAAGAGCAACTTCCTTGCAGACAATGTGTACAAAAAAAAGTGAATGAAAATGTAATGGAATGACTTTGAGAATCAGTTCTTGCATGTGAAACACAAAACAAAGAGCTTTACTATTGACAACAAGTTTTTAAATCTAAGTTTGCAATGTAAACATCTTTCAGAGTTGTAAAATCATTTCATTGTCAATGCCTGCCTTCTGAGGTAAAGAAAAATACACAGCATAATATAGCTAATAAAATATAAGAATCATCATCACAGTCTGCATATTGCACTACAGGAGTACACCACACCCTGCAAAAGTTTCAGGCGTATCACAGTGAGTGAGAAAACCATGACAAAACATTTAGGCATCACGACTTCACTTTCATTAATATCTAAAAGACTGGCGACATAAAATAGTGCAAGAGGACACAAATCTAATTAGTTCATGCACATGTGCTCATGCATGCACATGCACACACTCACACACACTTACACACAAAAGGTTGTATTCTGCTATTAGGAAGAAAACTTTTGAGCAAGTATGAAAAATTATCAAAGATTGCACAAAGCAACTGTGCTGATCAAATTGAGCATACACCAGTTGAAGATGATACTGTCCCGTACTTTACAGCATCCCAGGAATTTCAATGCATTTCCTAGAAAACATGAATTTGATTTCAATATTTGGGATACCATACAAATCAGTGCCAAGGCAGTATTTCTGCAAACTCATTTTTTCCATTAGCAGAATCAAATGCCAAATTATTTTTGACATGAAACAGCAGTCTGCATTGTGTATAATCTGGTTTACAATGCACACCTTTGATTGAAAATCACAACTATTAATGGCTGCCTTCCCCATGGGTGATTATAAAAAAGGATTAAAAAAATATTTCACAATAAAAATTCGCACTGTCACAAATGTATACAAACTATCACCAAGTCAGTATCAAAATCTTCCCACTGGATAGACATTCTGTGCACTCAATGCATATAGTTTTCAAGTGCAACAAACTAGACCCCTCAATAAACATAACATGTTTGGAAATGTCTGAGTGCATTATACAGCTGGAACTGTTTGACCAAAATACAAAATTGAGCAATCCTCACAAGGCTGGCCCTTAAAATGCAAGTGTCTAAGTAAAAAGGGGGCTAAAGACATATATATGACACATTGAGCCTTAAGTACTATATAGATAAAGTTTCATACAAAGGTTACCCCCACCCCACCCAACCCACCCCCACGCACAAATCTGAATAAAGTACAGACAATATACATCCCCAAAATACAGTTAGGCATGGCAAAATTCTTAAAAGTGCATTTAAACTCCCAGTAGATCCACAAACACCTAAAAAATCTTCTAGTACATGTATATGGCACATATGAACTCAGTTTTTAGGTAAGATCAGACATAATGACAAACAACATTATAAAGATGTAAAAAGCACAAAATTTAAATCACAGAAGTTTCTTGTTTCATACATGTATTTTATAACATTATTCACAATCAGTAAATTAAGAAGAGACTGCAGTGATGTTATTACCCTCAGATTTAACTAATGCCTTCAGGGAATTCCTTAGATGTATGACCAAACTTCCTGCCAATGACGGGCCTGGTGATTAACAGTGTGTGTGTGTGTGTGTGTGTGTGTGTGTGCGCGCGCGCTTGTGTGTGTATGTGTGGTTGTGTGTGTGTGTATGTATGTGTGTGCATGTGTGTGTATATGTGTGCTTGTGTGTGTGTGTGTGTGTGCTTGTGTGTGTGTGTGTGTGTGTGTGTGTGTGCTTGTGTGTGTGTGTGTGTGTGCTTGTGTGCTTGTGTGTGTGTGTGTGTGTGCTTGTGTGCTTGTGTGTGTGTGTGTGTGTGTGCTTGTGTGTGTGTGTTTGGGTTTGTGTGTGTGTGCTTGTGTGTGTGTGTTTGGGCTTGTGTGCGTGTGTTTGGGCATGTGTGTGTGTGTGTGTGTGTGTGTGCCTGTGTGAATGTGTGTGTGCATATGTGTATGTGTGTGTGTGTGTAAGAGAGAGAGAGAGAGAGAGAGAGAAAGAGAGAGAGAGAATGAATGAGTGTATGTGTGTGTGCACTCGCATGCACAAATGCATGTGTGTTTGCATGCTTATATGCATGTGGGAAAGAAACAGCATCAAAATGTCAAATCATCCAGCATCTGATGACAGTAAATGTCAATGCCCATTACAAGGCTTTAAATCATTGATATAATTGTTCACATGATAGTATCAGCTGCCTTACAGTTACAATACACTTTTGCATGTTAGTAAGAACTCATGCATTCACACTCTGCATGCACACATAGCAAGAACTCATTCACACTCTGCATGCACACATAGCAAGAACTCATGCATTCACACTCTGCATGCACACATGATGAATGCACTGTAAGCAGTCCTGATACATGAGTCATGCTGCGTGCATTTTTGTGCTGACATGCATTCTGAGCCATTTGAAAATCCCCCTCTAGCCAGGGCATGTGCATGCACTCCAGATATCACTTGTGTGCCATTGAAATCTCTGTCCTACATGTATTTACTCTGTGTCACTTGCATCTCAAATGAGTGTTTCATTTGCTCTGTGTATGTGCATTTCTGTCGGTTCATCTGTTTGTCTGTCTCTGTGAATGTCTGTCTATTGTTTGTCTGGTCTCTTCTGATCTGGTCTGGTCTGTCTATCTGGTCTTTCTGCCTGTCTCTCTGTCTGTCTGTCTGTCTGTCTGCCCATCTGTCTGTCTGCCCATCTGTCTGTCTACCTGTCTGTCTTAAACCCATCAATCCACAAATCAATAAAAGAACAAGCCTACCACCTATGTAATGCATGTAAAGGAAAAGCACTCAAAATACATCAAACTCTTGCTAACATCTGCCAGAGGAGACATCAGGGTGAAAGTCAGGTCATGTCAAGGCCTGTGTTGCATAAAATGTGAGGAAAGCAAGGATCTTGTGAGGGATAGGCCTGTGTCAACAGTTGATAGCCTTTTCATCTGCAGCTATCAAATGTAGACACATGTTGACATTGGCCTACTGCTGACAAGATCCTTGCTTTCCTTGCCTTCATGCAACGCTGGCCAGGCCTGTGTTCACTGGTGAATGATGTCAGGGCAGGCGGTCCACAGCATTTGAGAACAGTTGGATGGCTTGAAGACTGGCGAGACCAAGCTTGTGCTCAATGACATTGAAATAGTATTCTGGGGCCTGTTGGGTAGAAATGAAAATCAGTGATACACTCAACACCTGAATAAACAATCAGTAACCTGAAACATTTAACTCAACATTGACTGGAAATGAATAACTGAACAAATGCAGAAGACATGATGTAGTGCTGAGTGAAGAGTAAGGACAAAAGAAAGGAAGAGAAATAAAAGTCACATGTATTTGTTGGACATGTGACAGAATGCCTTCATCCACTCCAATATACATTCTTTGTATTGTTGGAAAAAGTGCACAAGAGAGAGGCCACTGAGTTTCACATAAACAAAAAAGTAAAGGAAAACAAACACACAATCACACACACAGGGCAATGACTCACATAGATCTCTCTCTCTCTCTCTCTCTCTCTCTCTCTCTCTCTCTCTCTCTCTCTCTCTCTCTCTCTCTAGGTTTGTAATCTCGCGGGATCAATAAAAAACAAGACCAAAAAATTCTACAAACAAAAAAATAACTCCCTCCCTTTCCCTCTTCTCTGCCTACCTGCCTGCCTGCCTGCTATACATACACACAAACACACACACACACATGCACAGACACACACACACACACACACACACACACGCACACGCACACACAGAAAACTAAGCAGGAAAGACAAATGTTGCTGAAAGGGATAATGCATTATACCAAAGGAGGGTGCACACACTTGTATTGCAACAATAACTTCCTGTATGATGCCATCTTTTCCCTCCCTCTAGTACTCTTTCTGGTGTTGACTGAAGGTACACTGACCCATGACCTCACAGGGTATGCAAGTGATCTTGGTTGCCATTCGATCCCTGCCTGTCTTGTCTCTTCATGTATGCATGACTTAAATACCGAGACCAGTTTTTACAGTCAATGCATGCATGGGGTCAGACACATTCATTTCTAGTGCTCCTCATCTTCTAACCTTTTACTTCAGGTTCCACCAAACTCATGATGTTTTGAAGTCACTTTTGCATTCCATGAGCCTCACTCTATTCCTGTGCCAAAACTTTGTTACTTTTGTGTAAATGCACTATTTTCTTATACAGAAAAGAGTATAAGTGCATCATCATCATAATTACATTTGAGTAAATCATTGTTTAATTAAAATATTTCTGTTATGAATGAGAAACACAGTTCCAAAGACATGCCACTAAGGATAGCTTAGTGACTTCAGACCCTGTTTCTGCTGATGTTTACCACAGTGCAGGCTGTAGCACCTCTTCCCTCTGTGTGTGTGTGTATGTGTGTGTGTGTGTGTGTGTGTGTGTGTGTGTGTGTGTGTGTACGTGTGTGTGTGTGTGCATGAGTGTGTGTGCATGTGCATTTAAAGATTTGTCCAGCACTCTCTGTAACATGTGTGTGAGAGAGTGTGTGTGTGTGTGAACGTGTGAGAGTGTGTGTGTGTACATGTGTGTGTATGTGTGTGTGTGTGTGTGCACACACATGTGTGTGTGTTTGAGTGTGAGTGTGTGTATGTTTTGCATGTGTCCATGCATCATTTGCTATAGGGCACTAACCTTTTATTTGTCATTGCCACTTATCACCTTTTTACCTCAGAGAGCCCTGTGTCCATACTACTGTGTCACACATCCTCCTAATGTTATAATCTTTTTTGTCCTCTGTACATTTCATCACACATTTTGATAACTCCCTCTGTATGTATTTTGTATAATTTCTATAAGGGAACTTAAAAGCAATGGAAGCTTAAATAAAGTAAAGTATTTATTGTAATTTATTGTAATTTATTGTATTGTATTGTATTGTATTGTATTGTATTGTATTGTATTGTATTGTATTGTATTGTTTGGAATGCTGCCTTGATTTACAAGCACACCCAGTCATGATACCAACTCAAATCATTGAGGTCACATCTCTGGATAAATCATGAAGGGCACATTGGGCATTAGCATCTTGTCACTTGAAGTATTTTGACAAATCAATTTCCAGCACTACAGTCAACAGCATGGACAACAGCATATGACACTTCATGACTTCAAGCCACAGCGATACTGGCACTTGCCATGCACTTGAAGTCTCTCAGTGTATCAGATTTCCTATACTATGACAAGCAGAATGGACAATATGATAAGACACACGCAGCCTCTCCTGCCTATCTTGAAGTGTCTATATAGTGGTGAAACTTTAGACAGTTACCACTGCCCTGCCTCCTCTGGCTTTGTAACACCTTGGGCCTTGAATAGGGATGTGAAAAAAACAACATTTTTTTCCATATACTGTGCACCCCCTTCAAAACCATCTATGCTATGAGAGCCTGCATGTCATGGCAATACAACATTACACAGAAATGGAATGTGAGGCGTGAACAGTAGTCACAGACCAGGAAAAAGTTTGTCTGAGATGGCAAAGGAAGCAAATAGAGGAAAGCATTACCCTGGTGGACAGATCCTTCAGGAATTCCAAATTTTCTCCACTCAAGGATTCAAGCTTTTTGTTTCTGGAACAGAAATCAAAGCATTACTGATGATATTCATTCTACTTGCAACTATTTGCTGGCTTACAGCAATATTCTGTGTTAACAGTTATGAGGTGGGATAGTGCCTTTACTCTGCTGTGTACTTTGCTGAATATGTGGCAGCCAAAATGAAAATTAAACAAATTCTGTAGAGCAAACGATAAAGCATGCATCAAATTCTGAGGGCAAGTAGCATCTCTAGGTAAAATCATGTTTCTAAGTTGGCAAACATCATCATCATCATCAACAACAATAACAACAATAACAATTGAGGTTTTAAAATCTCAGCAGTGAATAAACCCAAAACATTGTAATGTTATGCAACAGAAGAACATTTTCTTTTTTTTGCCGCCCAAAGGGAAGCAGACTCCCTGGAGTTTTCTCCCTTTGTAATCACTACAGTTGCTGCTCCTCCAGCTTCTCCACTGCAGGCCTGCTGCTGCATAACATGAAAAGTTCCCAAATTTGCATCAACCCATACACTAGTCATCGACCAATAGGCATGGTCCTGCTTAGATGGAGAAATCAACCTGCACAAGAGGGCAGACAAATCAGCATCTCACCTGGCCAGGCCAATGTTCTTGACCCACTTGACAACGTCCTCAGACTTCCAAGCAGCCACTGCAACACCCCCCGCAGCTGCTGCTGGCTCCTTCTTCAGCACTGGTGCTACCTGACTCTGTAGACATTGTGACTGAGATGAAGAGATGCATGAAGGATTGTAGTCCAGAGGTAAGCATACCTGACTGACATACAGATACTCAGGGCTCCATCCTTCATCTTCATCTGCTACTGCTCTCTCTCTCTCTCTCTCTGTCTCTCTCTCTCTCTCTCTCTCTCTCTCTCTCTCTCTCTCTCTCTCTCTCTCTCTCTCTCTCTCACTCACTCACTCACTCACTCACACAAACACACAAACACACACACACACACACACACACACACACACACAGACACACGGATACACACACACACACGCGCACACAAATGCATGCATGCATACACACAAACGCACACACAAACACACATGCATGTGCACACACATATCCACACAAACATGCAGACACACACACACACACACATGCACATACACACACACACAAACATGTACAATCCCTCCTCCACACTCACCCTCACCCCCACACACAACACACACACATAAACACTCACACATATGCACACACACACACACACACACCACCCAACATACACCCACTCACTCAAACACACACACACACACACACAAAGCACACACACACACACACACACACACACACACACACACACACACACACACACTGCATGTAGATGTATATGTCTGCAGGGTTCGTACAGGTTTTTAGATACAAAATTCCCTGACTTTTCCATGACTTTCCATGAGCCTCAATAACATTTTCCATGACGTAGCATACTGTGATACACAACAGTTTTAAAGAGAAAAGTGTATGGCGCACGACCAAACTCACACACAATACACCCGTTGTAAAAAAAGTTCTAATTCTTTTTGTTATATTTCACAGCAGATTGATTCAAAAACTGACAAATGCAAGTTAACAAACAAATCATGAATGGACATTACTTTAATCTTTTTCAAATCTTTCTTTCTTGTTTCA
Source organism: Theodoxus fluviatilis (assembly GCA_034096865.1). NCBI lineage: Eukaryota > Metazoa > Mollusca > Gastropoda > Cycloneritida > Neritidae > Theodoxus > Theodoxus fluviatilis. The sequence goes on from JAWQFJ010001432.1 coordinate 66,906, forward strand.
ACCGGCGTAGCAGCGCTAGCTGGTACCATCACCTTTGAAGCACTCTCAGCATTTTTTGCAGTGTGAACAAATTCAGATATTTGTGTTTGAGTTCTGCTCTTTTCTTCTTGGTGTTTTTTAGCACGCGCCTGGTGCGCGATATCTTTCATGTGGGTTTTCAAGGCTGCCTCTCCCGTGTTGGACACATCAAACTCTTTTTCACAAAATCGGCACTTTGCCATCCCATTCAGTTTCACTCGCATGACCCACTCACAGTATTTTTCGTCTCGTGTCCAAGAGTCTTGAAATCGACACTTTCCAGGCATGATGATAATCTCAAAGAAACACTGCACCACAAACAAAACAAGCTCTTTTCACTTTCTCCTCGTTTGAACCAACTGACCCGACCGGCGTGTAAATGAAACCAGGTCACTTAGCCAAAGAACTAATCAGGAAGCAGAAGACAAACGAGCCTTCAAAATTAACCAATGGGATGCAAGGGCACGTTTTCCTGTCGTTCGCAGCTTGTAAAAATAGATTGAGCGTATCGCGTGAAGCACAGCCTAGAAAACGTCTTTTTGTTCTTTCTTTTTTTTAATTTATTAAATTCCATGACTTTCCATGACTTAAATTGAAATTCCATGATTTTCCAGGCCTGGAAAATGAAAAATCAAATTCCATGACTTTCCAGGTTTTCCATGACCTGTACGAACCCTGTGTCTGGGCTGCTCTTGTGGTGGACAGGGCAAAAGTCCCCAAAACAAAATTCAAATGTACTTCATCCATTTGGGTATTAACTACATGTATTGTTATTTGTTAAAGAAAAAAGAAAACAAGAAGGGCAAAGCCCATACGACTCACATGCTTGACCTTGACCTTTACATGACCTTGACCTTCAGGTGACCCTCAAGGTCAAGGTCAAGCAACTACACCTAGCAGTGACATACACTAACAAATGCTTTACACATTTTTCCTACCAAAATACATGTGACCTTGACCCAAGGTCAAGGTCATCCAAGGTCATGCAACACAAAGCTGTTAATTCAAGACATAGGAAGCACAATGGTGCTTATTGGCACTTTCTACCATGAGATATGGTCACTTTTAGTGGTTCACTACCCCATTTTGGTCACATTTCATAAGGGTCAAAGTGACCTTGACCTTGATGATATGTGACCAAATGTGTCTCATGATGAAAGTATAACATGTTCCCCACATAATTATTAAGTTTCAAACAGTTATCTTCCATAGTTCAGGGTCAAGGTCACTTCAAAATATGTATACAATCCAACTTTGAAGAGCTCCTGTGACCTTGACCTTGAAGCAAGGTCAACCAAACTGGTATCAAAAGATAGGTTTTACTTTGCCCTATATACCATATATAGGTGAGGTATCCAATCTCAAAAACTTCAGAGAAAATTGAGAAAATGTGAAAAATGGCTGTTTTTTAGACAACATTTATGGCCCCTGCGACCTTGACATTGAAGCAAGGTCAAGTCACTATGTATGTTTTTTGAGGCCTTGTCGTCATACACCATCATGCCAAATTGCGTGTTGATAGACTTAATAGTCTCCGAGAAAAATCCAACGTTAAAGTTTTAAACGGACGCCCGGACTCCCGGACGCCCGGACGGACGAAACGGGTGAGTACATAAACTCACTTTTGCTTCGCATGTGAGTCAAAAAAGGATGCCATATTCACTCTTAGTGTTATCTGTGGCTTTATCTGCATTGTTCAAGTGGGGTCCCCTGATTACTGAGTTGGACATATAGAGTGGCAGATTCATAAAGAAAAATAAAAAAGCTGGTATCTGTGCCCTATGTGCAGTTTACACTATCCAACACAATGCTCCAACTTGGGCCTGGGTTATAGTCTGGCTTTGCAGACACAGAGACCAAGGTGAGGAGATGATAAACATGATTCCTTTACCTTGAATGTATCTTCACCTTTAAAAACTTTTCACCTGATGTCTGGGCTAATGTAGGCAGGTCTGAAGATTATTAGTGAAGAGTTAAGACAGAGAAGCAAGCTGCCCCCTTTCCTCAACAACACCCAACTATACTTGCATTTCTGTTCCCACCTGTACCTAGCACGGGTTGCTGTGAGGGGATTATAAAGCATGCACGGCAGTTTTGTCTCCTATATTATTAATTGAGCAATATTCTAAGCAACAGGACCATGATACGTGCATATGTTCTCTGCAGAACAATATCCACACAGACATTACTGTAATCAATCAAAGTCAAGTTTCTGTGACTTCATCAATAACTAGGTTTTGTGTAGTATCAACAACTTTGTCCGTATGTACATGTATTCATATTTGCGAGAAAGCACTTGTACTCGAGTGAATGTGAACTCTTTAACTCCATCTCTGCTGGCATTTTTTACAATAGTCTATGCTGGAAAAAGAGCAATGTATAACAGTGTTAAATTGTTTTCAAGGTAGTTGTATTTTTAGTCTAGGTTTTCAGCAATGCTGGACAATACAGAAAGAACATTATGTGTAACCTGTTTTCATGAACTGAGTCTTAACGCGCAGGCAGCAAAAAGGCAGTAGAGGCTGGCAGAGGTGATGAGGGTGGATTTTGTGCATTTTGACATTTGGTTAAACTGAATCCTACATACACTTAATTTTCACAATCAAATGTTGGGAAAAAAATGTTTAGCTTAAAAAACACAAAAAACTGCACTTTATTGCACCTACCCATTCTAAAGTATAATACATTCTCTTTCTCCGTTTTGCATTTTTAGTTGAATAATAACAATCATTTGTTGTCAAGATCAAATACTTTTCCATTTATTTATCATTCTATGTTCAGAAATAGATTTGATCCCCCAATCTGCCAAATTTTGAGCTGATGCATGTATTAAAAGGGCCCGTTTCTAAGGAAAAACTGGATAAAGTTGTTAAATCTTTGACCCTTGATTTATAAAAATAGCCGTCAGCACACCACCTCTCTTTGAGTTTTTAGAGTAGAAGTTTAATTGTTATATCAAATGATACATTTTTGCAGATTTTGAAAATACAAGTATCTCAAAATCTAAATGTTGTGAGTTAAGACTCAGTTTGTAAAAACAGGTCACATATTTGATCACACAATGCACAACCAGTGTAGCAAAGAAAGGACATACTTTTTGTAGGTACACAGCAGTCAAGTGAAACAAATTATTGCATTGATTTTTTAAAAAGTCATCCAGTGGATGGTAGGTCATGCTGAATTGAGCAAACATACCTTGATAGGTGCATCGACGATGTCTGTAGGCCCATCTCTAGGCTTGTGGTTTATTTCTCTCACTAATTCCTCCATTTTTCTCACAAAGGGATACTTTCCACTGAAGTCAAAGAAGAGCTTTGCACCACAAATAATGCCCAGCCAGCCATTAGGAGTGTAGCCACGCTCCACTTTCAGTGGCACAATGCGCTTGTGCCTCTGGAAGGCATATTCTGCCTCTAGACAAAGAGATAAAGTTTATTTAAAAACAACAACTGGAACAGCATATACATGTACTGCCACACTAGGGTTTAAAGTTTATGCAATATCTTGACTTGCAAAGATGCTAGTTGTATGAAATTCTATCTTGTGTTATGAAAAGTTAATGTAACATAAAACTTGTGTTACATGCTTGTTTGTAGGACTACACAAATGTTTTGTGAACAGGAGACTGTTGAAAGCTTTGATGATAAACACCTATGATAATCTCTTAGTATATATTCCATCCAATACTCCATCTCTATGCATCCAAATGCAGGTGAAGCATTTACATCAATAGAACTAATGAACCTGAAAAGTGTATAAGATTGTGTAAATAGGCAGGACAGGCACATGCAAACACAACTGTTCCCAACCTGCATATCTACTTATCTTCCCTGAGTGAGAGATGGGCCCCACAAAAATTTTCAAATCAGGAGGAGAAGGAGGAGGAGTGAGGAGGAGTAAGGAAGAGTGCGCAGAAGTGGGGAGAGGGAGAGGGAGGGGGTGGAGGGGAAGGATAAGGAGTGAAGAGGAGGAGGAGCAAGGAGCCTGTAACACAAGGCACAACCAAGGTAAAATATCCCGAAAAACACTTTTTCATTGACAAATAGCTCCATATACTAGTTTCTGCACATCTTTGATCTATGACACAGTGCAACTGTGTACGAAACACTGAGGTTAATATCAAAGTCTTAAACAACCATTCAAGGCAACATCTATCATGTATAACTCACCAATTCTGCAGTTCTGGCTCTCCTTGTAACTCTGAGAGAGACAGATGAGGACAACATCGGACTCCTCCACAGCCTCAGCCATGGCCTGTAGGGTGGAACCTCCCATATCATCCACATCCATCCATACCTGGAGTCCCTGCTCTCGCAGTGCATCTCTCACCTGTGAGTGGCACACAGGTCCTGTCATTATCATGCTTAGTTTGGCTGTTAGTATTAAAAGACAAAACCTTCCCCCCAAAACGAAATTGTGGTTAAGGTAACATGGCCCCCCAAAAATAGGGTCAGTAGGTCAGCCTGGCCTCTAGAATTTTTTTATTTATACAAAAGACCAGACTGAACATAAATTGAAAATTTTTCTCTTGCTGAAAACACTTATCTATAGTGGATTTCCTGAGTGCTCATTGGGCAGGGAAGATGAGACAGGATGCAGATTTTTTTTTTCTTTCTTTCTCCAAGACTGAAAAAAAAGTTAGGCTTGGTGGTGGAAAAATAGGGTTGATCAGATTACCATAACCAAAATGAAAAAACCCCACTCAGTGTTGAAATAGAAAGAACAAGGAGAAGGACGAGGAGAAGGAGTAAGAAGAAGGAAGAGTGAGGAGAAGAAGAAGTGAGAAGAAGGAAGAGTGAGAAGGAAGAGTGAGAAGGAAGAGTGAGAAGGAAGAGTGAGAAGAAGAAGTGAGAAGAAGGAAGAGTGAGAAGGAAGAGTAAGAAGGAAGAGTGAGAAGGAAGAATGAGAAGAATAAATGACAAGAAGGAAGAGTGAGAAGAAGAAGTGAGAAGAAGGAAGAGTGAGAAGGAAGAGTGAGAAGGAAGAGTGAGAAGGAAGAGTGAGAAGAAGAAGTGAGAAGAAGAAGGAGCTAAAAAAAGGAAAAGTGAGAAGAAGGAGTAAGAAGAAGAAGGAAGAGTGAGAAGAAGGAGTAATTAAGAAGAAGAAGGAGGAGAGAGAAGAAGGAGGAGTGAGAAGAAGGAAGAGTGAGAAGAAGGAAGAGTGAGAAGAAGAAGGAAGAGTGAGAAGAAGAAGGAAGAGTGAGAAGAAGAAGGAAGAGTGAGAAGAAGAACAAAGAGTGAGAAGAAGAAGGAAGAGTAAGAAGAAGGAAGAGTAATCTGTCTGTCAGTCAGTCAGTCTGGGAGTTCCTCTGTTTATTCACCCTCCACTCTTCATCCACACCATGCTGTAAGGCAAGCAAAAGACAGCACCTGCAGCAATAGTTTCTGCTCGGTCCAACTGTAGCTGATCATGATGTGACCCCCTTGCTTGTCCACTGGAGCTTGGGGGATGCCTGGAGGGGGAGGAGGTGGGGGGCAAGGAGACGGAGCGGAAGGAATGATGCCTCTTTCTGACATGGGGGGAGGAGGGGCTGGTGGGGGGACACCACCAGGTATGGGTACAGGGCTACCTGGAACTGTTTGATCTGTGGAACACAAAATGTAAAACAAGAGTAAACAAATGTGAAGCAAAAACAACAACAACAATAACAAACCCTAACACACACACCCCTCCCAAAAAACAACAACAACAACAAACACCCTGGAAGATATTTGCATAGGTACTGAATTCAGTGAAACTACACCACTTCAAATGTTTGTCTACACTTCATACCACTGTGAACTTTGACCTGTGATAAATAGCTCCTAGTCCTTAGCACATGACATACAGTGTAAATAATACTGCCAGCACAGTACAAACAAAGTTGAATCTGTATAGGCAAACCTTGGGCCATATTCTGATGTCTCTGCTTCTTTTTTCCTTTGGGGATCTTTTCAGGGGAGAGAAGCCACATGGCCCCCTGGGCTGCCTTGCAGATTCCTCTGTGAGAACTGGTCATCAAGTCCTCCAGTATTTCCATATACCCAGTCATCCCCTGCAAACAGTGAGGGCTTCATGCACTCTCCTCCACTGTGTCTGCACATCTGATGTGGTGTCTTGCACTAGCTACTTTGGTTACAGGCATTCCTTATTAACAGACACTTCACTTTTACATACAGAACTAAGAGGCCATCTCTGTAATGGCCAGAACTATTTACAGAAGTTGGAAATGACAGAAGTTTAAGATATCTGAGTTTTGACCTACATCTAGGTGTGCCTTGAGCCCAGGTTCAGACAGGCCACATCATCTACATCTGGTCTGCTGTTTTGATTGCCATGATGCTATATTCTAATATGCATCTCTCTCTCTCTCTCTCTCTCTCTCTCTCTCTCTCTCTCTCTCTCTCTCTCTCTCTCTCTCTCACACACACACACACACACACACACACACACACCACTGTCTGTGGCAAGACTAGTATAAGAAAAGATAGCCATCAGTTGCCAACAGAATTCTACAGAGAGAAAAGGCAGGCTTGCCTTGATCTTGGTCTGGTTGTTTGGGTCAAAGGCCAGCTCCAGCACAGCCTCTGCAGCCACCTGCTTCTCCACATCTGTCCCCTCCCTCAGGATGGGCTCCAGGATGTTCAACACACCCTTGTTCACCAGCATCTGTGTGAAGACATTGTACATTATTTCCAAAATCATTATCTACAGGTCCAAAATCAAACCACCTTCAAAAGAGAAAAATTGTTTCAGGATTGTTTTTTTTCTAACAATGAAAGAAAGATATCTTGTCATTCAGTCTTGCTTAGCCTTTGATAGAAATGTTCATTTTTCGCCCTTGCACATTTTTGTTATGCACACACAAACATATACCACAGGTCAGAAGTTTTCTAGATACAAATGAATTGAAGGATTATGACCACCTCCTATCCTGGGAATAGTTAGAAGGCAGCACGGCTTCACACTAAACACCACCATGTAGGCTGGAGTTGGACTGAATACCAAATCAATAAAATAATGTCAAAGAAGACTCCTAGCTGTGTCCCAGGGTGTTTATTTTTATTTCCACTAGCTTTTGGAATAATGTAACCATAAACTTTTACTTGTTATCAGCTTGTTTGCTTGTGGCTACACGTGAATTTGTAGCACTGATGATCTGTAATTGAGGTGTGGACACTAATGTACCTGCACTACTGAACGTCCTTTTACTGCTGTTGCCTACTTATTGACCTTCACTGGGGAAGGCCTACACCTGAAACATTTTATCCCTCATTCAACCAAGGATCCCTACAGCCTCAAGCTATCCTTGTTGTCATTTTTGGGTTAGGCTTCCACAGGCGGGCCGCACTGGTGGACTCCTCTGAGGAGTGGGATGCAGGAAAGACAGCGAAGATGATGTAACACACAAGCTGACTGACCACCGCATCTGATTGGCTGCGATTTTACATGGGCATTTTAAAGCATAAACGCCCCTGTAAAAACACAGCCAATCAGATGCCGTGGCCCATCAGCTTGTGTTACATCATCTTCGCTGTCTCTTCCACACCTCTCTCTTCAGATGAGTCCACTGGTGGTCCAACTTTTACCTAGGGTTTTGAAGTACAACTCCTGCATCAGAGATAAGTGCTACATCAGTCAACACTCAGCAAGATCTGCCTGTATAAAGTCAAGTCTGAAAGATGTCAGTCACCTTTTTGTTGGGCTCATTCTTAGCGAGGTTGCAAATGCCCACAACAAGCTCCTCTACTTGGAAGCCATCATGGCGATGGTCAGGGGATTTGTGTGCCTTCTGTGTGTACTGCAGGATCATGTCAAAGGCCTTTTCATCAGAAAACAGGAGTTGATTCTGACTTTCGTCTATGATCAATCCCAGAGTCAGCAGGACTATCATTCGGGCCACTGAAACAAAGCGATGAGCAAACTCAAGAATGAGATGAACAATGAAAGCACGGGGATGACAAGGACAACAAAACGATCATGCGACATCATGAAGAAGGGAAAGGAGTGGGTGGTGAGAAACAATGGTTTGGAGTACTGCTAGCTTTAGTAACCATGTTCATGAAGGGTGATCTAGTATGTGTTCCTGCTCATGCTACATTAGTCATATCTTTTGAATGGACTGTTTCTGAGAGTGTGTGTGTGTGAGCACACATGCATGCATGCACATCTGTGTGTTCACATGTCAGAGTATTTCCTAATATTTGTGGATAAACATGAGTGGAGACTCAGTAACAGCATTTCAATACTTGTGCATTTCCCTTCCTACAATATACAACAACAAATGGCTTCAGAACTGATACCTCTAAGTCATACAAAAAAATCTCCTAATTTTGTTCAGCAAGAGTTTTTACCTTTACCTTGTGCTCTACCTGGACAAAATGGAAGTGTTTGAACACCAACAGAAAACCTCTCATTCATGGTTCTCTCTTTCAAGAGACATTCCTTTCAAATGTGATTTACCAATCAGACGTATATGCAATATAAGGTGATACACATTTTGCTGTGGATAGGTTGTGTCCAGAAGTGTCACATGAATTACTGGTTTCAGGTACTGATCTCCTGCTCATCACTTCCATTCCACGCAAGAAAACGGATTTTTACAAGAAAATCCCACTGTGAATGACACTGACATGAGAGATACTGGACAAACTTACTAGCGTTTTCCACTTTCAGGTAGGGAACCAGCACTTCTACCGCCTGCCTCTCCCGCAGCAGCTGTCTCACTGATGTCTCCTTGGCGCAGTTGTGAAGTACTCCCACACATGATTGGAAACTAATGGTGAACTGAAACAAAATTGATATTTTAAGTCATTCACAGATTTGCCAACCAAGAACTGTGCAGAAGAATTCATTGGCACAACAAAGAAACAATCTTCATCCTGCACATGATGAGGAAAGAAAAGGAAATGATCAAAGCAACTTATATGCTACAGGAAAAAAACAAGAAGGGCAAAGCCCATACGACTCACATGCTTGACCTTGACCTTTATATGACCTTGACCTTCGGGTGACCTTCAAGGTCAAGGTCAAACAACTAAACCTACCAATGACATCATACACAAAGAAATGCTTTACACATTTTTCCTTCAAAAATACATGTGACCTTGACCCAAGGTCAAGGTCATCCAAGGTCATGCAACACAAAGCTGTTAATTCAAGACATAGGAAGCACAATGGTACTTATTGGCACTTTCTACCATGAGATATAGTCACTTTTAGTGGTTCACTACCCCATTTTGGTCACATTTCATAAGGGTCAAAGTGACCTTGACCTTGATGATATGTGACCAAATGTGTCTCATGATGAAAGTATAACATGTGCCCCACATAATTATTAAGTTTGAAACAGTTATCTTCCATAGTTCAGGGTCAAGGTCACTTCAAAATATGTATACAATCCAACTTTGAAGAGCTCCTGTGACCTTGACCTTAAAGCAAGGTCAACCAAACTGGTATCAAAAGATAGGGCTTGCTTTGACCTATATACCACTTGTAGCTAAGGTCGCCATTCTCAATAACGTGGGAGAAAATTGGGAAAATGTGAAAAATGACTGTTTTTGAGACCACATTTATGGCTCCTGTGACCTTGACCTTGAAGCAAGGTCAAGTCACTATGTATGTTTTTTGAGGCCTTGTCATCATACACCATCATGCCACATTTGGTGTTGATAGACTTAATAGTCTCCGAGAAAAATCCAACGTTTAAGTTTTTTACGGACAGACGGACGGACGCCCGGACGCCCGGACGACACGGCTCAGTACATTGACTCACTTTTGCTTCGCATGTGAGTCAAAAAGGTTGAGGTAACAGTGACATGGCCCAAAAAAGGGTGTATGTGTGTGTGTGTGTGTGTGTGTGTGTGTGTGTGTGTGTGTGTGTGTGTGTGTGTGTGTGTGTGTGTGTGTGTGTGTGTGTGTGTGTGTGTGTGTGTGTATGTGTGTGTGTGTGTGTGTGTGTGTGTGTGTGTGTGTGTGTGTGTGCGTGTGTGTGTTTGTGTGTGTGTGTGTGTGTGTGTGTGTGTGTGTGTGTGTGTGTGTGTGTTTGTGAGGGTGAAAGGGTGGTAGACCAGACAGAACTTTTTTTTTCCTTTTAGAAAGGCCAGATTGAACATAAACCGAGCTTTCTTTAGCCGAAAACGCTTTTTAAAACTTAATGAGTAAATTCCCTGAGCGGTCATTGGACAGGTAAGATAGGACAGCAGGCACTTCTTTTTTTACTGGCAATTTCTTTCTTTCTTTCTTTATTCCATCTTGAATGATCAAAAACGAATTCTGAGTCAGCATTTAAAAAAAGGTTGGTCAAAATACTGTAACCACAACTACTACTTTCTGCGTGGCCTTAGAACTAAGGCTCACTTGGGGAAGAGCAGAGGAGAATTGGGCATGTAGGAGTATCAGGAGAAAGGGACCATCAGGGAGTATCAGGAGAAAGGGGCCATCAGGGAGTATCAGGAGAAAGGGGCCATCAGGGAGTAACAGGAGAAAGGGGCCATCAGGGAGTAACAGGAGAAAGGGGCCATCAGGGAGTAACAGGAGAAAGGGGCCACCAGGGAGTATCAGGAGAAAGGGACCATGAAGGAGTATCAGGAGAAAGGGGCCACCAGGGAGTAACAGGAGAAAGGGGCCATCAGGGAGTATCAGGAGAAAGGGGCCATCAGGGAATAACAGGAGAAAGGGGCCATCAGGGAGTATCAGGAGAAAGGGGCCATCAGGGAGTTACAAGAGAAAGGGGCCATCAGGGAGTATCAGGAGGAAGGGACCATCAGGGAGTATCAGGAGAAAGGGGCCATCAGGGAGTATCAGGAGGAAGGGACCATCAGGGAGTATCAGGAGAAAGGGGCCATCAGGGAGTAACAGGAGAAAGGGACCATCAGGGAGTATCAGGAGAAAGGGGCCATCAGGGAGTATCAGGAGGAAGGGACCATCAGGGAGTAACAGGAGAAAGGGGCCATCAGTGAGTATCAGGAGAAAGGGGCCATCAGGGACTAACAGGAGAAAGGGGCCATCAGGGACTAACAGGAGAAAGGGGTCATCAGGGACTAACAGGAGAAAGGGGCCATCAGGGACTAACAGGAGAAAGGGGCCATCAGGGAGTATCAGGAGAAAGGGGCCATCAGGGACTAACAGGAGAAAGGGGTCATCAGGGACTAACAGGAGAAAGGGGCCATCAGGGAGTAACAGGAGAAAGGGGCCATCAGAGAGTAACAAGAGAAAGGGACTATGAGGGAATAACAGGAAAAAGATTCAGAAAATGACTAGGAGTACTTACAGATGCCTTTGTGTGGTTTTCTTCTTCACATCCCCGCAACTCGCCAATGAGGTCTTCATAGATTGTTGTAGTTGCTAATTTTCTGGCAATTCTTTGACTGGCATCTGATGTGTTCCACCAAACTGACCTCATCATCAAAGCAACACTTACTTCTGTATTACTGAAGGGCCCATCTTCGGCCTCCAACTCCCACTGCATGAGATTTGTGATTTTATCTTTCTGCCGCATCATATCATAGAGCTGCTTTGACACTGGAATTAATTCCTTGACAGCAAGGTACTCAGCCATAAAGATTTGACCTGGCCTTTCCTTGCTGACATAAGTGCTCTCAAAGGTACACCCTGTTTGGACATAACTCTCCAAGTTAGCCTTTTGGGGGTTGTTCAGGCATTTCTGGCATCCTTCAATCATTGATTCCAGAAGAGGCAGTGTATCTAAATAGTTGGGGTTGTTTTGTATCAGACCCTCAGGAGTGGGGTCTCCTTCCTCCACACCAGGCAACGGTGACTGCAGGCTGTGTCTGCTCATGGCAGAGGTGGGTCTTCTACTGTCACCAGTATTATTGCCTTGTTGAGAGCTCTCGCCAGCTGTGGCAGGCTCAGAACTATTCACTCTTTGAGGGCTTTCACCAGTGCTGGTGGCCTCAGCAATGCTGGGTTTTCCAGGGATGCGCTTGGTCCGATTTTCAGTCTCAGCCAATGCATCGCGCTGAGAAATGTCTCTAGGAGATTGCCGGTACATGCCTGGGTGTTGACCAGCCACAGACCTAGAAGTACTGCTTGAACTTCCCATTTCTCACTTCTTTGTCCTTCCCTCTACCTTCGTTCTCCATGAACAAAGCTAGTAATTTCCCAGAGATTTCTACAAAAGAAATGAATTCACATAGTAGGCGTTATGTTTAGACAAGTTTACCTGAATTTTTTTCAGCTCATTGGACTATATTTTAAAATAAGGTTACAGAAGAGCAATTAAGCAATTATACTTCCTCAGTTGTTCTATATTTACTTTTTAGTGGAATTTGTACATTTGTCTTCAGAATCAAGAACTTGTTTCTGAGTACTAACGAGTATTCAGAGATCTACGACGTCATCTCCGAGGCAAATGGAAAATTACACGCGCGCGCGCGCTTACAGTTACACCGCCCTTTTACAGTGATGTTTCGTCTTCAAAAATAGAAAATTCCTATGATAGAACAATTAAATAAGAGAAAAAAGGCAAAGGCATACTCGACAAAGGTATGCAACCAGCACGCTAATGATCCCACATTTGTCACTCACTGTCTGCAAGTTCACGCTACGTCAGCTCAGCTGCGTTGCCCGACAACAACAAACACACGATGCCCACGGGCAGACTACTCTGGAAGCCTTGGGCTCGTTTCATAGAGCGAGTTTTCGCGAGGAACCTGGGTTAGCTACGGTAGGGTCACTGCGCATGTCTGGTTACTTTCTTCGCGGAAACGCTGTTCAGTTGTGTCCAGTCGCAACCCAGGCAACAAGATGGCGACAGCCTTGGCTGATGTGTTGCGAATTTACTGTTGTGAAGAATTAATTGACGAATCTGTGCAATCTGTTGAGTTTTGGGGCTGAAATTTGAATGAAATTAGAAGCAAGCTGTGCTGGGATGTATTTAGGCCGATTGGGGAGGGGGGCGGGGGGGGGGGGGGGGGGGGGGGGAGCGTGGTTTTTATCCCTGCGCTGCTGAAAGTCAGAAATCGCACCCAAACTCACGTTGACCTCATTTCTTCCCAAAATAAACATCACTGCTAAAATAAAATGCATTAAAACCAAGACAGTATCCAACCCAGTATCCTTAATTTTTGAAAGGTTAATTGATTTACAACAATTGTGTTCTCACAATCCGTAACTTTGTGAAAAAACATTTGCAGGAGTTTCTCTCCTCGCCATGGCAGCCATCTTGGAACTGGAGTGAACGTACGCTGGGGCCAAGGTTGAACTTTGGTTAACCGGTGACGTCACTCCGGTCGTACCGTAGCGAGTTTTTGCGACCTCCGGTTCGACTCGAGTCACTATAGTTGACGCGAAAACTCGCTCATAGGCAAGTAGCTCGCCTCGATGCTAGTGGAGAGCGAGCGAGACACACCTATAATCTTTGGTTAAAGAGCGTAAACCATCTTTGGACGGGTAATAGCGAGACGCGTAGGCAACGCCTAGCCCTCGAGAATCTCTCGAATTTCTACGTCTAACAAACGCGCGCCAAAAGCAGCTTTTACAAAAGAGTGCAAACTGCCACCAAACAGCTACGAATGAGTATATCATAAAATTTATGACAACTTAGATTATCAATTCTTTGTCATTGTTTCTGATGTAAGTCGAGACTTTGTGTCGTAATATGAGTGAAACTTCATGTGGATATTTGTTGGTTTTCTGAGGGAGCTCTTCAATGCATTCTTTTCTGCCGAAGTGAAGTCGTAGAATAGAATTCTTCGGCTTGCTTAGGCGTCCAGGGCCTATCGTCGATTCTGGTGGTTCTCTGGCTGTATTTTTATTGTTCTTATGGATACTGGTCTTTTACCAGGCCTAGTCTATATCACTTGTGAGTCGTCGACCTCAACTCATGAGTCAGTAAAACCAAAGATTATAGGTTACACATAATCTTTGGTAAAACGAAACCTTCTGTTCATTAAAGATTCCGGCACATGTTGTGTCAATTTTACTGACGAGATCTGTCGAAGCTTGTCTTATCAGTATTTTGCTGGATGAGGTTGTGCATTCCAACAAGCTGCTGAGAAACATGACAAATCGCTCACCTTGACGGCTTGAGCTTGACTTGAGTGGCTTGAGTCAACTGAGCTTGACTGCCTTAAATTTTGACTGGTGTTTAAAAGTTTTTATTGTTGGTTAACTGACTCTCGATAAGATCCCTTGATAATCGTCGTATTTAAGTCAACATAGCAACCCACGGAAAAACCGTCGGACCTTTGTTTGACTAGCTGTGATCCGGATTCTTCTATATGATCCTTTACAGGTAAACGACAGATAATGTGAACGAGTATTCGTGAGAATTCGTGAATGTCCGGGAAGCTTCCGTGTCCTCAGTGCAAAGAACGAGTAACACTTGCACGTTTCGTCCCGACACATTTGCTCATCTAACGGTGCACGCCTTTCTGAGTTGAACATACACATCATATAGAAACATCTGTTCTACTGGTGCGTGTTTGGTTTGTGCGTGTATGTTCTTTCGCTTGGGCAGTGTGCACGCGTGCGAGTAGATGCATGTGTGGATACGCGTGTAGTGAGTGTGTGTGTGTGTGTGTGTGCGCGCGCGTGTGTTTATGTAAGAGGAGAGAGAGAGAGAGAGAGAGAGAGAGAGAGAGAGAGAGAGAGAGAGAGAGAGAGAGAGAGAGAGAGAGAGAGAGAGAGTGATTAAACTTTTATTTTTCAAGGGAAATAAGGGAAATACATGAATTAGGCATAACTGCCTATCTTACATCCAGCCCTTGTTAAAACAAGAAAACAAACTAACAAACCCCATCACATCCCCCACCCACCAACCCACTATCCCACACAAAATTCACCCAATAACACAAGTTACAATCAATTCATGGTAACAAAATACCACGTTGAAATTAACCACAAAGTGAATTTAGAATCAGATGAAAGTGTCTAGCATGACTGCATAAGAAAAGTGTGTAGTTTCAATTTAAATTTCTCTAAAGATTTTGCAATTTCAAAAGAATTGGATAGTGTGTTCCACATAGTAGCCCCTGAATAAGATAGGCTATGTTTAAACAAATCAATCCTAGGTTGTGGTAGTATAAAGTTATGTACACAAATATTTGAATGTTGGAATAAGTTTATCAAATAATCAGGCACATCACAATCATTAATTCTTTTCATTAAGACACATTTATTGAATTGTAAATGCTTATGAAAAGGCAAGAGAGAGAGAGAGAGAGAGAGAGAGAGGGAGGGGGGATGGGGGGGGGGGGGGGGGGGGGGGAACTAAACTAAACTTTGAGGCCAGCGACCCATTCCATTCAAAAGAAGATCCATAATGAAAACTGTACAGAACCATCTTTATACAAACTAGTGTTTATGAATATGTGTGGATAGGCTCCCCTACACATATTCAATACAAATATTTGTCATCTATGTACTGTTTTGTACACATACAAATCTCTGCAACAGTATACTTTCTGATAAGTCATATAATTTTGTTCTCACAGCCTCCAGGCATTAAACATATAAATTGCAAGGGACTTTATATTTTTTTTTCATTCTTTCCCTGCATTAAAGCTATTGGTTTCCATTTTTGAACCTGGAATCATTCTAAACGTTTTTTTCTGAGTTCATCATATATAGGAAGTAAGAAACTCCTGGGAGGAGTTTTTTTTCTTGAGTTCATCATATATAGGACATGATAGTAGAAGTGGTCTTTATTCACTCTCACTTTACAGAATGGACAGTTTGTGTCTGGTATCCTTGCATACCTTTTGTTGATAAGTAACTAATTAATTCCAAATATAAACCAAATAAATACATCCCTGAATGTTTTCATATCAAGTGTGTTAAAGTAATTTTCTAAGTCAAAGTTAGGTTTGAATTTGAATACTCATACATAAACAAGCTTTCAGAGAGAGAGAGAGGCAGACAGACAGACAGAGAGACAGAGAGAGAAAGAGAGAGAGAGAGAGAGGAGAGGGAGAGAGAGAGAGACAGAGAGAGACAGGGAGAGAGAGAGAGAGAGAGAGAGAGAGAGAGAGAGAGAGAGAGAGAGAGAGAGAGAGAGAGAGAGAGTTTCAATTGTTCAACCATCTTTCCTTTTTCTGTTTTTCTTTCATCCTTCCTTCATTATTTCCTTCCTTTCAGTCTGTCTTTCATTCCTCTTTCTTTTTCATTCATTCATTTGTTCATTCCTTCATTCATTCATTCTTTCACAGGCAATATGCAACTGGCAGCAAAAGGCTTGTAATGGCACTGAGTGGGGAAAGCAGGGATGATGGGACCAAACCAACTTGGCAGTCTTAGCAGGCTCAGACACTGGGGAAGATGCCTTCTTCAGCTGCACAGCCTATGCAGGTCATCTACCCTGGCTCCAGGCAGCCTGACTGCTCTGCAGGAGACAGTGGATCGTTACAATGGCTGGCGTCTCTCTGGACCAGCTACCACCTGGCACCACTGATGAACAATTCAGAACCTTCTTTCTTCTTCATACTTTTTATTCTGCACATTATTCTTTCTATCATACATTGCATTCTTTCTATACATGTCTAGGCCATACATGGCTACACATTCTTGAATATCTTTTATTGGGAAGAAATATAGAGCTGGCCCTGAAATAGTGCTTCATCTTTTCTGACTGGCAGTCTTGACATCAGTGTGGATTCTGCTGATTGTGTCAGCTCTGGAGAGTCATTCCTTTTGGCCAGGCCTCAAGAAGGGAGTGACACAGCACTGTGGGACTCGTCATTCTTGCCAGGTGGTGGGCAAAACAAATCCTCCAATTCCTCTGGCTCCCTTGCAGCCAGTTCCAGCTCTCAAAGCCTTTCACCAGGGCTTGATAGACTGCATGGGTCCATGCCTGTCTGCCTGCCTACCTACCTGCCTGCCTGCCTCTCTACCTACCTGCCTCCCTACCTGCCTGCCTGCCTACCTGCCTGCCTGCCTCTCTACCTGCCTGCCTGCCTCTCTACCAATCCTGTGAGTTTTTGGTCTGGCCTTTAGGTTTTCTGTTGGTCATGGAGGCACATGTGTCATTGCATATACATGAATGGCTATTGAGACCATGTGCACCTGTTCATTAGGTGCTAAAACTTTGAACACTGGGAATGCCTTGCCATATCAGGTGAACTGGCAGTGGTGAATTTTTTCTCTTTCTCTCTAGTTTCGTTTCCAAGGAAATTATCATCAGCAGTGTGCAACAGTTAGAATACTGACAACTGTGGCCAACTGAAAACAGACCAAGCAATGTGTGTCAACCATCTTGATGATTTGAGGAATCTTTGGAGGAGAGACTTGTCTGGTGGCTTGCTAAGTCTGCCTCGGTGAGCAACTGTGTCTTTTCCAGGCACTTCACTTTCGCTGTGGCTGAAATCATCTCGACTTTCTCACATTTGCTTCTGGTGGTGGTAACAAATCTTTTTAAAAGTTAATGGATTTTGACTGAATTTGACTACCAGCAGCCACAGAAGCTGTTCTGGCCACTCATCTCCAGACTCAGGGGCTGACATCTCAGAAGGTCATTGCAGACGAGGCAAATAACCAAAACAATTAGAATACATTACAGAGAAGGATACAGATTTCTTCCTATCTCTATCTCTTCATTTCTTTGTCGTATTTTTGCTTTCCTCTCTGTTTATGATCCATTCACATCCATCTCCTAAAAGCATTCCCATCCACATCTCCACAAAAAAGACCAAAAAAAGTATTTTTGAGCAATTCTGGTATTACTTACACATGCATGCTGTTGCAATATTATTTCATGCAGATATATATTTTTGTATGCAGTTATTTCTTTCCCATGGAAGGAAAAGCAGGAAGACAAGGAGGAGGAGCAGGAAGACAAGAAGCAGGAAGACAAGGAGGAGGATAATTAGCAGGGAGACAACGAGAAGGTGGAGGAGCAGGAGGAGGAGAAACAAGAGGATGAGAAGCAGGAAGACGAGGAGGCAGAAGAGGAGGAAGACGAGGAGGAGGAGGAGGAAGAGCAGGAGGAGCAGGAAGACGAGGAGGATAAGGAGGAAGACGAGGAGGAGGAGGAGAACAAGGAGGAGGAGAACGAGGAGGAGGAGAACGAGAAGGAGGAGAACAAGGAGGAGAACGAGGAGGAGGAGAATGAGGAGGAGGAAGACAAGGAGGAGGAGCAGAAGAGAGAGAACAGCAAAACGAGAAGTATGAGGGGATGAAAGAGCAGCAGGAGCAGCTGCAGCAGAAGCAGGAACAGGGGAGCAGCAGGAGCAGGGGAGCAGTTGGAGGAGGGGCAGGGGGAGGAGGAAGAGGAGCAGAAGGAGCAAGATGGGGAAAGGGGCAAGAGCAACTTCCTTGCAGACACTGTGTACAAAAAAAGTGAATGAAAATGTAATGGAATGACTTTGAGAATCAGTTCTTGCATGCGAAACACAAAACAAAGAGCTTTACTATTGACAACAAGTTTTTAAATCTAAGTTTGCAATGTAAACATCTTTCAGAGTAAAATCATTTCATTGTCAATGCCTGCCTTCTGAGGTAAAGAAAAATACACAGCATAATATAGCTAATAAAATATAAGAATCATCATCACAGTCTGCATATTGGACTACAAGAGTACACCACACCCTGCAAAAGTTTCAGGCGTATCACAGTAGGTGAGAGAACCATGACAAAACATTTAGGCATCAACACTTCACTTTCATTAATATCTAAAAGGCTGGCGACATAAAATAGTGCAAGAGGACACAAATCTAATTAGTTCATGCATATGTGCTCATGCATGCACATGCACACACTCACACACACTTACACACAAAAGGTTGAATTCTGCTATTAGGAAGAAAACTTTTGAGCAAGTATGAAAAATTATCAAAGATTGCCCAAAGCAGCTGTGCTGATCAAATCGAGCATACACCAGTTGAAGAAGATACTGTCCCGTACTTTACAGCATCCCAGGAATTTCAATGCATTTCCCAGAAAACTTGTTGATTTCAATATTTGGGATACCATACAAATCAGTGCCAAGGCAGTATTTCTGCTAACTCATTTTTTCCATTAGCAGAATCAAATGCCAAATTATTTTTGACATGAAACAGCAGTCTGCGTTGTGTATAATCTGGTTTAAAATGCACACCTTTGATTGAAAATCACATCTATTATTGGCTGCCTTCAACATGGGTGATTATAAAAAAGGATTTAAATTATTAATAAGAAAAAAACACACGACAAACACCAAAATCAAAAGGCTTTCGGGCATACGCCCTTCTTCAGTTAATGATTTAAAAGGATTTAAAATAATATTTCACAATAAAAATGCCGCACTGTCACAAATGTATACAAACTGTCACCAAGTCAGTATCAAAATCTTCCCACTGGATGGACATTCTGTGCACTCAATGCATATAGTTTTCAAGTGCAACAAACTAGACCCCTCAATAAACATAACATGTTTGGATATGTCTGAGTGCATTATACAGCTAAAACTGTTTGACCAAAATACAAAATTGAGCAATCCTCACAAGGCTGGCCCTTAAAATGCAAGTGTCTAAGTAAAAAGGGGGCTAAAGACATATATATGACACATTGAGCCTTAAGTACTATATAGATAAAGTTTCATACAAATGGTTACCCCCACCCCACCCATCCCACCCCCACGCACAAATCTGAATAAAGTACAGACAATATACATCCCCAAAATACAGTTAGGCATGGCAAAATTCTCAAAAGTGCATTTAAACTCCCAGTAGATCCACAAACACCTAAAAAACTTCTAATACATGTATATGGCACATATGAACTCAGTTTTTAGGTAACATCAGACATAGTGACAAACAACATTATAAAGATGTAAAAAGCACAAAATGAATACACAAATCACAGAAGTTTCTTGTTTCATACATGTATTTTATAACATTATTCACAATCAGTAAATTAAGAAGAGACTGCAGTGATGTTATTACCCTCAGATATATCTAATGCCTTCAGGGACTTCCTTAGATGTATGACCCAACTTCCTGCCAAGGACGGGCCTGGTGATTGACAGTGTGTGTGTGTGTGTGTGTGTGTGTGTGTGTATGTGTGCTTGTGTGTGTGTGTGTTTGGGTTTGTGTGTGTGTGCTTGTGTGTGTGTTTTGCCTTGTGTGTGTGTGTGTGTGTGCCCGTGTGCATGTGTGTGTGCATATGTGTATGTGTGTGTGGGGGTGTGTGTGTGAGAGAGAGAGAATGAATGAATGAATGAGTGTATGTGTGTGTGCACTCGCATGCACAAATGCACTCATGCATGTGTTTATGCATGCTTATATGAATGTGGGAAAGAAACAGCATCAAAATGTCAAATCATCCAGCATCTGATGACAGTAAATGGCAATGCCCACTACAAGGCTTTAAATCATTGATATAACTGTTCACATGATAGTATCAGCTGCCTTACAGTTACAATACACTTTTGCATGTTAGCAAGAACTCATTCACACTCTGCATGCACACATGATGAATGCACTGTAAGCAGTCCTGATACATGAGTCATGCTGCATGCATGTTTGTGCTGACATGCATTCTGAGCCATTTGAAAATCTTCCTCTAGCCAGGGCATGTGCATGCACTCCAGATATCACTTGTGTCATTGTAATCTCTGTCCTACATGTATTTACTCTGTGTCACTTGCATCTCAAATGAGCGTTTCATTTGCTCTGTGTATGTGCATTTCTGTCGGTTCATCTGTCTGTCTGCTTCTGTGTCTGTCTGTCAATTGTTTGTCTGGTCTCTTCTGATCTGGTCTGGTCTGTCTGTCTATCTGGTCTGTCTGCATGTGTCTCTCTGTCTGTCTGTCTGTCTGTCTGTCTGTCTGTCTGCCCATCCGTCTGTCTGCCCATCTGTCTGTCTACCCATCTGTTTGTCTACCCATCTGTTTGTCTACCTGTCTGCCTAAAACCCATCAATCCACAAATCAATAAAAGAACAAGCCTACCACCTATGTAATGAATGTAAAGGAAAAGGACTCAAAATACATCAAACTCTTGCTAACATCTGCCAGAGGAGACATTACGGTGAAAGTCAGGTCATGTCAAGGCCTGTGTTGCATAAAATGTGAGGAAAGCAAGGATCTTGTGAGGGATAGGCCTGTGTCAACAGTTGATAGCCTTTTCATCTGCAGCTATCAAATGTAGACACATGTTGACATTGGCCTACTGCTGACAAGATCCTTGCTTTCCTTGCCTTCATGCAACGCTGGCCAGGCCTGTCTTCACTGGTGAATGATGTCAGGGCAGGCGGTCCACAGCAGTTGAGAACAGTCGGATGGCTTGAAGACTGGCGAGACCAAGCTTGTGCTGAATGAGATTGAAGTAGCATTCTGGGGCCTGTTGGGTAGAAATGAAATCAGTGACACACTCAACATCTGAATAAACAATCAGTAACCTGAAACATTTAACTCAACATTGACTGGAAATGAATAACTGAACAAATGCAGAAGACAAGATGCAGTGTTGTGTGAAGAGTAAGCACAAAAGAAAGGAAGAGAAATAAAAGTCACATGTATTTGTTGGACATGTGACAGAATGTCTTCATCCACTCCAATATACATTCTTTGTATTGTTGGAAAAAGTGCACAAGAGAGAGGCCACTGAGTTTCACATACATAAACAAAAAAGTAAAGGAAAACAAACACACAATCACACACACATAGGGCAAAGACACACCTCTCTCTCTCTCTCTCTCTGTGGATAACCAGTGTGTCGTGTTGCTGTTATTGTTGTGTGCGTTTAGGCAGAAGAACAACTAAGAGGTGTTAGGCTTGTCGAGCGCGCTTGCGACTGGCTTTTACCCAGGGGGAGAGCACTCTTGTTTATTTATAATGTAGCTCTACAGTTACAAGCTCACTGTCTACATCTCTCTTCTTTTAAAGTATAAGATGTACATACTATTGGGAGAGTGTGGAAAAGACCTTTGATTAAGCACATTAATTGGACTGTTGACTAGCAGGATATTTTGACTGGACTTTCTTACAAATGGCATGCATTGACATATTAAAGTAATACTGATATATACATGAACTAGTTCTTGAGGTAGTTCTCCACTTTGGTTCAGAGTCCTCGGGAGGTGTTCTCAGTTTTGTTAGTGGAAAGTCTATAGGGCATGCAGAATTAGTACACAGTCTGGTCATTCTTGAGTGGGTCACTGATCACATGTCTTTTACACTGTCCACTCTTCTCCTCTAAACTTGGAATTGGGCTTGTGCACTCTTGCACTTCTTCTGGGAGGGGATGCATGGGAAGTTGGTGAGCTGTGAGGCATCTCTCTTGGTGCACTGGTATTGGTGGAGGTTGGAGTTGGTGGTGGCTGGGCAGTTGTGGTGTTCCTTGGCTGAATGGGTGGTGGTGGTGGTGGTGGTACTTCATCACCTTCATCATGGTTGTGCTGCTCAGGAGTAGGTCGCAGGTGTCTTCGATTGCGCTCTATCTGCTGACCTTCTGACACAACGATGTAACTCCGAGGTCTGTCAGCTGATTTGAGAATGCGGCCAATCCGGTCAAAGCCGTGAGGGGTTTCAATCCTAACAGTCTGGCCAGGTGTGAGAGGCTTGAGGGTCTTTGAGCCCTTGTCGTACTGCTTCTTCTGCTTGGATCGCTGTGCTGATAGCTTCTCCGTGACGTTGGTGATGATTGAGGGTTGGAGGAGCTTGTGTGAAATGTGAAGAGTTGTTCGAGTACGTCTGGACATGAGACGCTGTGCAGAGGAGCCGAGAGAGCCTCTTGGCACATTTCTGGCATGAAGAAGTGCGAGGGAGAAGTCAGTGTGATCTCTGTGGCATTTTTCCAGGAGGTGTTTTGCACTGCGAACAGCTCTTTCAGCCAGGCCGTTAGATTGAGGATAGTTGGGACTGCTGGTCACGTGGGAGAACTGCCATTCTAATGCAAATTGTGCAAATTCATGGGACTTGAACTGCATGGCGTTGTCTGTGAGCAGTGTGGCTGGGATTCCATGTGCGGAGAAGTGTATTTTCATCCTGTTGATGACAGTCCGTGAGGTGGTGATGGGGAGCTTGTCGACATCATACCAGCCAGAGTATGCATCGACTGTGACCAGGTAGTTGCTTCCGTTCCAGGTGAAGATGTCAGCTGCCACTGTTTGGTATGGTAGGTCAGGGGCATCACGAGGAAGGGACGGTTCTTTGGGTTGCTTGGACTGCAAAGCGTTGCAAGATTTGCAGTTGTTTACTTCATGCTCTATGTCATTCATGATGTTTGGCCAGTATGCTACTTCCCTTGCTCGGGCCTTTGTTGCTTCAATGCCTGGATGTCCTTGGTGGAGTTTCGTGGAGTAGTGGTGTTGTAAGGCTGCGGGAACGATGATACGCTGGCCTTTCATCAGGATGCCATCTTCATATCCTATCTCTTCACGGAAGGCGTAGTATGGCTTGATGTTGTCTGGTACTTGCTTGTAGGTGTTGGGCCAACCTTGCTGGAGAGTACGCTTCAGCTGCTGGCAGGTGGGGTCGTTTGCTGTTGCTTGCTGGAGGTGTTGCATACATGTGGTTGTGAGGGGCAGAACAGACATGACTTCGTAGTCGTCTTCAGGCTCACTGTTGGTTTCTGGTAGGTAGGCTCTGGAAAGGGCGTCCGCGATGTGAAGTTCCGATCCTTTCTTGTAGATGAAGTGTAGGTTGTACCGCTGAAGTCTCAGGAGCATGCGTTGAAGTCTTGTTGGTGCTGCATGAAGTGGCTTCTTCACGATGGTGACCAGGGGTTGGTGGTCGGTTTCAAGGGTGACTGGTTTTCCATAGATGAAACCGTCGAATTTGCTGCATGCAAAGGTGGCTGCCAGGAGCTCTTTCTCGATCTGGCTGTACCGTTCTTCAGTGGGGGTCATGGCTCTTGAAGCATAGGCAATGGGCACGCCATCTTGGAGACAAGCTGCTCCTAGTCCTGCCTTGGATGCATCACAGGTGATGGTGATGTGCTTGGTGACATCGAAGAAACGCAGAACGGGGGGGTTGCTGATGCTTTCCTTCAGTTGTGAGAAGGTGACTTCATGCTGTTGTAGCCAGCACCACTCAGAGTCGTTGCGGAGGAGATCTCTGAGGGGGGCTGTTTGGGCACTGAAGTTGGGGACGAAGCGTGACAGGTAGTTGATCATACCTAGGAAGCGTTGTAGATCTTCCTTGTTGTTTGGAGTCGGCAGCTCCTGCACTGCTCTGACTTTCTCTGGATCAGGGTGCAGGCCTTGAGCAGAGATGATGTGTCCCATGTAGGAAACACGATCAACACGGAAGTGACACTTTGCCTTGTTTAGCTTCAAGTTGATTTCTCGAGCTCGTTGGAGCACTTGCTGCAGCTTGTTGTCATGATCTTCGATGTTGATTCCCCAGATGAGGATGTCGTCCATGATGATTTCACATGGATATCCGGCAAACAGTTGTTCCATGGCTCTCTGGAAGACTTCTGACGCTGTGCTGATTCCAAATGGCATTCGCAGGAACCTGTAGCGGCCAAATGGGGTGTTGAAGCAGGTCTTCTTGGAGGATTCACGGTCGAGGGGAATTTGCCAGAAGCCACACTTGGCATCAAGGGTGGTGAAGACCTTGGCGTTGGCCATGTCCGCGATAACATCATCGATGGTCCTCATGGGGTGATGGGGACGTTGAAGTGCTTTGTTGAGGTCTCTGGGGTCTATGCAGATTCGGAGTTCTTTGCTGCTCTTCTTTACTGCTGCGACCATTGATGAAACCCATTCCGTGGGTTCTTCCACTGGTGTGATGACTCCTTTGTTGGTCATGTCGTCTAGGGCATCTTTCACTTGGTCTCTCATTGAGACTGGAATGCGCCTGGGAGGTCGGACGACTGGTGCGATGTTAGGGTCGACTTTCATTTTGTAGGTAACAGGAAGTTTCCCTAGCTCATCTTCGAAGAGATCATGGAAGGAATTCAACTCTGGTGTGTTGGCAGTTTGGAGGATGTGTACCTCTGCTGCTGGCTTGAGCAGCTTCAGGCGAAAGATATCAGGCAAGCCAATGATGGGGGTAACATTTCTGTCGACTACGTGGAAACGCAGGGAGTGTTGGCGACCACGATGACAGCATCTGTAGGTTGCTGTGCCCATGGTGGAGAATGTTTCACCTCCATAGGCAATGAGTTTGATGGTGGAGCTGGTGTCAATGTCCTTCTGTTGGACCAGAGAGGTTGGGAGGACGTTGCATTTGGCACCGGTGTCTACCTTGAATTTGATTGGCTTTTTGTTTATGGCGAATGTTATGAATACTTCTTCCTTCTCTTCGTTGACTTCTTCTATTGCTGTTAGGGTGTCGATGGTGAAGGAGGCGCCGTCTTCGTCATCATCACTGGTGGTGGCGATGTGGTGCACGTTGTGCCTCTGGGAGCTGAACTTGCTCTTTGACTGCTTTGTAGGGATCTCCTTTGTTGAAGAGGTTGAGGACTTGCACAGTCGTGCAAAATGGTTGTACTTTCCACATTTGTTGCATTGTTTGCCATATGCAGGGCACTTTTGCTGGATCCTTTGGTGTGATCCGCCACAGTTTTTGCATTTTGATGATGTTTGCTGTGGTTGTTGTCGTTGCATGTCTCGTCTGCTTGCAGGGAAGCGTTTTGTTGTTTTGAGAGCATCTACTGTTTCTCTCATCTTGTCGTCTGGTAGTTGAGCGAGATTTTGCTTTGTTGCTTCTTCCAGTGTGCAAAGTTGGACAGCTCTGGGCAGTGTTAGGTCCAGTTCCTTTATCAATTGTTTTCGGAGGGGATCCGACCTGATTCCAAAGACGATTCTCAGTAGAATAAGTTCGTCTCGTAGTTGTGCAAACTCGCAATCGGCTGCTAGCTTTCGGAGGTCTGCTATGAACGCTTCGAACGTTTCTCCTTGTCGCTGTTGGCGAGTCATGAAGAGATGGCGTTGCATGAGAATGTTCTTTTTTGGACTGCAGTACTCTCGAAATTTCTGCATCAATGTGTCGGGATCTTCTCTGTTTTCCGCTGGCTGAACGATGCGGTCGCCATCTCTGATTTCTCCTCTGTATTCGAATGTTTTCTCTCTCTCAACAGCTTCGAGTCCTGCAAAAGCTAGTAGCGTGTACGCGATCTCATCAGGGCCTTTGTGCTTTAGTGCTGCTTTGGCGTAGATTCGAAATGCCGTTTCGAAGTTGCGCCACTCTTCAGCGACGTTTCCGTCGAAAGTGAGCGGGCCTGGTCTGGGGGAGATAATGGTCTGCCATGTTGTCAGTTATGGCGCGAAAGCTTCGGAAAGGTTGTTTCTGTACTCACGGGTTTTTGGAGATCTGTCGGTGTTGTTCGACTTCCTTCGAGGTTGTTGGGAATGTTCGGCTGATGTTTGGATCATCCGACTTCTGACACCATGTGTCGTGTTGCTGTTGTTGTTGTGTGCGTTTAGGCACAAGAACAACTAAGAGGTGTTAGGCTTGTCGAGCGCGCTTGCGACTCTTTCACCAAGGGGAGAGCACTCTTGTTTATTTGTAATGTAGCTCTACAGTTACAAGCTCACTGTCTACAGTGTGGATAGGCTCCCCTACACATATTCAATACAAATACTTGTCATCTATGTACAAATACAAATCTCTGCAACAGTATACTTTCTGATAAGTCATAATTTTGTTCTCACAGCCTCCAGGCATTAAACATAAAATTGCAAGGGACTTTATCATTTTTTTTCATTCTTTCCCTGCATTAAAGCTATTGGTTTCCATTTTTGAACCTGGAATCATTCTAAACGTTTTTTTACTGAGATCATCATATATAGGAAGTAAGAAACTCCTGGGAGGATCGAGTTTTTTTCCTTGAGTTCATTATATATAGGACATGATAGTAGAAGTGTTCTTTATTCACTCTCACTTTACAGAATGGACAGTTTGTGTCTGGTATCCTTGCATACCTTTTGTTGATGAGAAACTAATTAATTCCAAATCTAAACCAAATAAATACATCCCTGAATGTTTTCATATCAAGTGTGTTAAAGTAATTTTCTAAGTCAAAGTTAGGTTTGAATTTGAATACACAACATATCTAACATATCTACCTTTGCACTCATTCTTTGCATTTCACTCATACATAAAGCAAGCTTTCAGAGAGAGAGAGAGAGGAGAGAGAGAGAGAGAGAGAGAGAGAGAGAGAGAGAGAGAGAGAGAGAGAGAGAGAGAGAGAGAGAGAGAAAGTTTCAATTGTTCAACCATCTTTCCTTTTTTGACTCACATGCGAAGCAAAAGTGAGTCTATGTACTCACCCTTTTCGTCCGTCCGGGCGTCCGAAAACTTTAACGTTGCATTTTTCTCGGAGACTATTAAGTCTATCAATACCAAATGTGGCATGATGATGTATGATGACAAGGCCTCAAAAAACATACATAGTGACTTGTCCTTGCTTCAAGGTCAAGGTCGCAGGGGCCATAAATGTTGTCTAAAAAAGGTCATTTTTCACATTTTCTCAATTTTCTCTGAAGTTTTTGAGATTGAATACCTGACCTATATATGGTATATAGGGCAAAGTAAGCCCTATCTTTTGATACCAGTTTGGTTGACCTTGCTTCAAGGTCAAGGTCACAGGAGCTCTTCAAAGTTGGATTGTATACATATTTTGAAGTGACCTTGACCCTGAACTATGGAAGATAACTGTTTCAAACTTAATAATTATGTGGGGCACATGTTATAACTTCATCATGAGACACATTTGGTCACATATCATCAAGGTCAAGGTCACTTTGACCCTTATGAAATGTGACCAAAATGGGGTAGTGAACCACTAAAAGTGACCATATCTCATGGTAGAAAGTGCCAATAAGCACCATTGTGCTTCCTATGTCTTGAATTAACAGCTTTGTGTTGCATGACCTTGGATGACCTTGACCTTGGGTCAAGGTCACACGTATTTTGGTAGGAAAAAAGTGTTAAGCATTTCTTAGTGTATGATGTCATTGATAGGTTTAGTTGTTTGACCTTGACCTTGAAGGTCACCTGAAGGTCAAGGTCATATAAAGGTCAAGGTCAAGCATGTGAGTCGTATGGGCTTTGCCCTTCTTGTTCTGTTTTTCTTTCATCCTTCCTTCATTATTTCCTTCCTTTCAGTCTGCCTTTCATTCCTCCCTTTCTTTTTCATTCATTCATTCATTCTTTCACATGCTCAACATGCAACTGGCAGCAAAAGGCTTGTAATGGCACTGAGCGGGGAAAGCAGGGATGATGGGACCAAACCAACTTGGCAGTCTTAGCAGGCTCAGACACTGGGGAAGATGCCTTCTTCAGCTGCACAGCCTATGCAGGTCATCTACCCTGGCTCCAGGCAGCCTGACTGCTCTGCAGGAGACAGTGGATCGTTACAATGGCTGGCGTCTCTCTCACCACCTGGCACCACTGATAAACAATTCAGAACCTTTGTCTTCTTTCTTTTTCTTCTTCTTCATACTTTTTACTCTGCACATTATTCTTTCTATCATACATTGCATTCTTTCTATACATGTCTAGGCCATACATGGCTACACATTCTTGAATATCTTTTATTGGGAAGAAATATAGAGCTGGCCCTGAAATAGTGCTCCATCTTTTCTGACTAGCAGTCTTGACATCTGTGTGGATTCTGCTGATTGTGTCAGCTCTGGAGAATCATTCCTTTTGGCCAGGCCTCAAGAAGGACGTAACACAGCACTGTGGGACTCGTCATTCTTGCCAGGTGGTGGGCAAAACAAATCCTCCAATTCCTCTGGCTCCCTTGCAGCCATCCAGCTCTGTCAAAGCCTTTCACCAGGGCTTGGTAGACTGCATGGGTCCATGCCTGTCTGCCTGCCTAGCTACCTGCCTGCCTGCCTCTCTACCTGCCTGCCTACCTACCTGCCTGCCTGCCTACCTACCTGCCTGCCTCTCTACCTGCCTGCCTGCCTAGCTACCAATCCTGTGAGTTCTTGGTCTGGCCTTTAGGTTTTCTGTTGGTCATGAAGGCACATGTGTCATTGCATATACCTGAATGGCTATTGAGACCATGTGCACCTGTTCATTAGGTGCTAAAACTTTGAACACTGGAAATGCCTTGCCATATCAGGTGAACTGGCAGTGGTGAATTTTTTCTCTTTCTCTCTAGTTTCGTTTCCAAGGAAATTATCACCAGCAGTGTGCAACAGTTAGAATACTGACAACTGTGGCCAACTGAAAACAGACCAAGCAATGTGTGTCAACCATCTTGATGATTTGAGGAATCTTTGGAGGAGAGACTTGTCTGGTGGCTTGCTAAGTCTGCCTCGGTGAGCAACTGTGTCTTTTCCAGGCACTTCACTTTCGTTGTGGCTGAAATCATCTCGACTTTCTCACATTTGCTTCTGGTGGTGGTAACAAATCTTTTTAAAAGTTAATGGATTTTGACTGAATTTGGGGCCACCATTCCATTTACTGGACTACCAGCAGCCACAGAAGCTGTTCTGGCCACTCTTCTCCAGACTCAGGGGCTGACATCTCAGAAGGTCATTGCAGACGAGGCAAATAACCAAAACAATTAGAATACATTACAGAGAAGGATACAGATTTCTTCCTATCTCTATCTCTTCATTTCTTTGTCATACTTTTGCTTACCTCTTCATTTATGATCCATTCACATCCATCTCCTAAAAACATTCCCATCCACATCTCCACAAAAAAGACCAAAAAAGTATTTTTGAGCAATTCTGGTATTACTTACACATGCATGCTGTTGCAATATTATTTCATGCAGATAAATATTTTTGTATGCAGTTATTTCTTTCCCATGGAAGGAAAAGCAGGAAGACAAGGAGGAGGAGCAGGAAGACAAGAAGCAGGAAGACAAGGAGGAGGATAATTAGCAGGGAGACAACGAGAAGGTGGAGGAGCAGGAGGAGGAGAAACAAGAGGATGAGAAGCAGGAAGACGAGGAGGAGGCAGAAGAGGAGGAAGACGAGGAGGAGGAGGAGGAAGAGCAGGAGGAGCAGGAAGACGAGGAGGATAAGGAGGAAGACGAGGAGGAGGAGGAGAACAAGGAGGAGGAGAACGAGAAGGAGGAGAACAAGGAGGAGAACGAGGAGGAGGAGAATGAGGAGGAGGAGAACAAGGAGGAGAACGAGGAGGAGGAAGACAAGGAGGAGGAGCAGAAGAGAGAGAACAGCAAAACGAGAAGTATGAGGGGATGAAAGAGCAGCAGGAGTAGCTGCAGCAGCTGCAGCAGAAGCAGGAGCAGCAGGAGCAGGGGAGCAGTTGGAGGAGGGGCAGGGGGAGGGGGAAGAGGAGCAGAAGGAGCAAGATGGGGAAAGGGGGCAAGAGCAACTTCCTTGCAGACAATGTGTACAAAAAAAAAGTGAATGAAAATGTAATGGAATGACTTTGAGAATCAGTTCTTGCATGCGAAACACAAAACAAAGAGCTTTACTATTGACAACAAGTTTTAAAATCTAAGTTTGCAATGTAAACATCTTTCAGAGTAAAATCATTTCGTTGTCAATGCCTGCCTTCTGAGGTAAAGAAAAATACACAGCATAATATAGCTAATAAAATATAAGAATCATCATCACAGTCTGCATATTGGACTACAGGAGTACACCACACCCTGCAAAAGTTTCAGGCGTATCACAGTGAGTGAGAGAACCATGACAAAACATTTAGGCATCAACACTTCACTTTCATTAATATCTAAAAGGCTGGCGACATAAAATAGTGCAAGAGGACACAAATCTAATTAGTTCATGCATATGTGCTCATGCATGC
This sequence comes from Theodoxus fluviatilis, assembly GCA_034096865.1. Classification (NCBI taxonomy): domain Eukaryota; kingdom Metazoa; phylum Mollusca; class Gastropoda; order Cycloneritida; family Neritidae; genus Theodoxus; species Theodoxus fluviatilis. The sequence goes on from JAWQFJ010001432.1 coordinate 97,534, forward strand.
ACATGCACACACTCACACACACTTACACACAAAAGGTTGAATTCTGCTATTAGGAAGAAAACTTTTGAGCAAGTATGAAAAATTATCAAAGATTGCCCAAAGCAGCTGTGCTGATCAAATCGAGCATACACCAGTTGAAGAAGATACTGTCCCGTACTTTACAGCATCCCAGGAATTTCAATGCATTTCCCAGAAAACTTGTTGATTTCAATATTTGGGATACCATACAAATCAGTGCCAAGGCAGTATTTCTGCTAACTCATTTTTTCCATTAGCAGAATCAAATGCCAAGTTATTTTTGACATGAAACAGCAGTCTGCGTTGCATATAATCTGGTTTAAAATGCACGCCTTTGATGATTTGAAAATCACATCTATTAATGGCTGCCTTCAACATGGGTGATTATAAAAAAGGATTTAAATTAATATTTAATAAGAAAAAACACACGACAAACACCAAAATCAAAAGGCTTTCGGGCATACGCCCTTCTTCAGTTAATGATTTAAAAGGATTTAAAATAATATTTCACAATAAAAATGCCGCACTGTCACAAATGTATACAAACTGTCACCAAGTCAGTATCAAAATCTTCACACTGGATGGACATTCTGTGCACTCAATGCATATAGTTTTCAAGTGCAACAAACTAGACCCCTCAATAAACATAACATGTTTGGATATGTCTGAGTGCATTATACAGCTGGAACTGTTTGACCAAAATACAAAATTGAGCAATCCTCACAAGGCTGGCCCTTAAAATGCAAGTGTCTAAGTAAAAAGGGGGCTAAAGACATATATATGACACATTGAGCCTTAAGTACTATATAGATAAAGTTTCATACAAATGGTTACCCCCACCCCACCCATCCCACCCCCACGCACAAATCTGAATAAAGTACAGACAATATACATCCCAAAAATACAGTTAGGCATGGCAAAATTCTCAAAAGTGCATTTAAACTCCCAGTAGATCCACAAACACCTAAAAAACTTCTAATACATGTATATGGCACATATGAACTCAGTTTTTAGGTAACATCAGACATAGTGACAAACAACATTATAAAGATGTAAAAAGCACAAAATGAATACACAAATCACAGAAGTTTCTTGTTTCATACATGTATTTTATAACATTATTCACAATCAGTAAATTAAGAAGAGACTGCAGTGATGTTATTACCCTCAGATATATCTAATGCCTTCAGGGACTTCCTTAGATGTATGACCAAACTTCCTGCCAAGGACGGGCCTGGTGATTAATAGTGTGTGTGTGTGTGTGTGTGTGTGTGTGTGTGTGTGTGTGTGTGTGTGTGTGTGTGTGTGGTTGTGTGTGTGTATGTGTGTGTGTGCTTGTGTGTGTGTGTGTGTGTGTGTGCTTGTGTGTGTATGTGTGGTTTGTGTGTGTGAGTGTATGTATGTGTGTGCTTGTGTGTGTATGTGTGCTTGTGTGTGTGTGTGTTTGGGTTTGTGTGTGTGTGCTTGTGTGTGTGTTTTGCCTTGTGTGTGTGTGTGTGTGTGTGCCCGTGTGCATGTGTGTGTGCATATGTGTATGTGTGTGTGGGGGTGTGTGTGTGAGAGAGAGAGAGAGAGAATGAATGAATGAATGAGTGTATGTGTGTGTGCACTCGCATGCACAAATGCACTCATGCATGTGTTTATGCATGCTTATATGACTGTGGGAAAGAAACAGCATCAAAATGTCAAATCATCCAGCATCTGATGACAGTAAATGACAATGCCCATTACAAGGCTTTAAATCATTGATATAACTGTTCACATGATAGTATCAGCTGCCTTACAGTTACAATACACTTTTGCATGTTAGCAAGAACGCATTCACACTCTGCATGCACACATGATGAATGCACTGTAAGCAGTCCTGATACATGAGTCATGCTGCGTGCATTTTTGTGCTGACATGCATTCTGAGCCATTTGAAAATCTTCCTCTAGCCAGGGCATGTGCATGCACTCCAGATATCACTTGTGTGTCATTGAAATCTCTGTCCTACATGTATTTACTCTGTGTCACTTGCATCTCAAATGAGTGTTTCATTTGCTCTGTGTATGTGCATTTCTGTCGGTTCATCTGTCTGTTTGTCTCTGTGACTGTCTGTCTATTGTTTGTCTGGTCTCTTCTGATCTGGTCTGGTCTGTCTGTCTATCTGGTCTGTCTGCATGTATCTCTCTGTCTGTCTGTCTGTCTGTCTGCCCATCTGTCTGTCTGCCCATCTGTCTGTCTACCCATCTGTTTGTCTACCTGTCTGCCTAAAACCCATCAATCCGCAAATCAATAAAAGAACAAGCCTACCACCTATGTAATGAATGTAAAGGAAAAGGACTCAAAATACATCAAACTCTTGCTAACATCTGCCAGAGGAGACATCAGGGTGAAAGTCAGGTCATGTCAAGGCCTGTGTTGCATAAAATGTGAGGAAAGCAAGGATCTTGTGAGGGATAGGCCT
>JAWQFJ010001432.1:105000-165000 GCA_034096865.1 Theodoxus fluviatilis
GTCACAGAGAGGACGCAAGGAGTTGTGCTGAGTCCCAGGCTTTTGCTTCATGGAGATTCAATAAGAGTATTGTATTTGCTAATGAACGAACACACACACACGTGCACTAATACACAAACACACACACACACGTGCACTAATACACACACACACACACGCGCGCGCACACACACACACACACACGCACGCACGCATGCACGCACGCACACACACACACACACGCGCGCGCACACACACACACGCACGCACGCATGCACGCACGCACACACACACACACGTGCACAAACACACACACACACACACACACATGCACACACACACACAGACTCACACCCACACCCAGACACGCACAACACACACACACACACAGACACACACACACACACACACACACACACAGACTCACACACACACATACACACACACACACACACACACACACACACACACACACACACACACACAATACATCCACACGCACTCGCATTAAAATTGCACACACTCACGTACGTGCATCTGGGTGTATCTGCATACCCATTCAAACACCTACCACACGCGCGCACACGCACGCACGCACGCACGCTAGCACGCACGCACGCACTTACACACAAGTACCTAACCAACCATTTACACTCACTGAAAACTACGAAAGTAGTGCTGATACGAGCGTATCTCGTAAGAAGAGTACATGTACACACCTCTGTCCACTGCAAGAAGAATGTTAGGAGTGCTTTGGTTTTCAATTCTAAAGGTCAGGAAATTAATGGCAAAAATCGGGACTCTATTGCTCTCAAAATGAATTAAGGAACATATAGTGTTTATGTAAAGTAATGTAACTGTACATCTAATGAGGAGGTTTTACGTGTCACGTCAATTTACCTTCGTACTTGTCGTTGCCAACAAGAGGACAGCCGTCTGCATCGCATTCTTTTAGCATCAGAAAAGGCTCTGACTGCAAGAGTGAATGAGTGAATGAATGAATGATGGAATGGATGAATGGATGGATGAAAGGATTGATGAAGGAATGGACGGATGAACGAATGAATGAAAGAACGAACGAACGGTTGGATGAATGAATGACATGATTGAATTATGAATCAATGAATTATGATTGGACAAATGAATGAATGAATGAATGATGGAATGAATGAATGATGGAATGGATGAACGGATGGATGGAAGGATTGTTGATTGAATGGACGGATGAATGAATGAATGAAAAAACGAACGAATGGTTGGATAAATGAATGAATTATGAATGAATGATGAATGAATGAATTATGAATGAATGACGAATGAATGAATTATGAATGAATGAATAAATGAATGAATGAATGAATGAATGAATGAATGAAAATAAAAAGGTGTGGACAGCAACCGACAACGTAATCTTTCTTGAGCCAAAATTTCAGTCAGTATTTCGACCGACCCCGGCACCTCATTCTTTGAATGAATGAATGAATGAATGAATGAATGAATGAATGAATGAATGAATGAATGAATGAATGAATGAATGAAATAAAAGAGGGTGGTGGCAGGGGTCGAACTGAGAAAAGTGAAAGACGAGAATGAATGAATGAATGCGACTTTACAGCATATCATACTTTGTGGGCTATGTAAAGTCATTGCCCACGAAAATCACCAAAATGATCAAACTAAGAGCAAGTTAAGCTTCCATTTCCTTAGGCGCCTTTTACGAATCTCGTAGGGCGACGCGGTTGGTTACGTCTATTCTTATTTCCAACTTACAGGGGGCTCTGACTGGAAAAAGTTTGACATTGAACTACAGGTACAAAAAGTAAAAGTACTGGCTTACGTATATCGACTTATCATCAACATCTGGGTCTAAAAGCGCTTTGCACTTTTCCCCCTGATCACGAGGCAACTTGACCAATCCTTTCCTGGCACGTGACGACAAACACAGTGACAGATGAGACACACACAGAGTGAGGAGTCAGGAACATCTCCACCAGGTTGATTTGCGTGGAATGAACTCCATCTTCTCGGGTAATTTGAATGCACAGGTGGATCTCAATGAGTTGACCCTGTCCCGAAGACCCCCATTAGCCTCTTTGCCTTGGGCCGCCCCTGGCTGAGCTCATGGAGCAGGCCCCCAAAACGCAACAGCCAGGGGCTCCAGCTGATGAGAGGGCATCGAGTGGCTCCAAATGTATGTTACTCGTGTATGACGGTTTCGGGGTGAATCAAGGGCTGATCAACATTCAGTGTGCCCTGGCTGCCGTCACAGGAAATGCTACATCGAGATGCTACGAATGAGATGGGAAGAAGTAACGACCACCTCCAAGACCGAATGACCAAACACAAGAAATGGCTGAAACAGTTGAGGTAATCATAGTTACCTCGCTCAGAAAAGATGCACGCCTGATTTTCAGATGACCTTTACGTTTCCCTTTGTTGGAGCAGTATTGTACATGGAGCAAAATGACAGATTTACTCATTAAAATCCTTAGGTTTTGATTCTAAATGTCAGGAGACAATGTCTATACCACTGTAATTTTGCCGTTTTGAGGCATTCAATTTGAAAAGTCTTAGAATTATGGTAACAGTGCAAAGGGAATTATTTCCCGAGAGTGAATTCAGATCTCAAGTCAAAGCCATCAACCTGATGGATGTACGAAAAGCTCTTAAGCACAGCTAAAGAAAGGGGTGAAAAAGGGATCAGCAAGAATTGCTGCCTCCATAAAATTGTCCATATCTCATCTTTCCTACATACATCCTTCGTGCAGGAAATATATGGCATGACTTGAGTGTCATTCTGTACCGATATAAAAATTTAAAGAGATACACTGAATTAAGAAAATTCCTGTGCAGATCGGTCGAAAATCGAAACAAAAGAATAAAATAACGGTATCCTGGAGAAAAAGCACACAACCTATTTTAATGTTTGCAGTTATATCTTTGAATTACCAAAACGTGTATGCTGATCAAAACGCAAGTGATCACTTGAGACAGAAGACGCTAATGGTAAGATATATGCATGTATATATAGCCACGTCCCTAACAAGCTTACATCCAGGATTTCCTGCATTGTGAACTATGATATATTCCTTCCACCCACCCCCACCCCCACCCCCAACCCCCAACCCCCATCTCATTTTACCTTTTATGTATCACACAAATGCCTCTTAGGAGCTGGTTATTGAATGCAAAAAGTGTTAAGCACATCTGATTTGTAAAGTCAGAATCGCAAAAGCCATACACGTTTCATAAGTGTAAAATAACACACTCACGTGAGCATCTCAGCCTGCCCTTCACGTGTTTCACACGCTGTTATTGCAATGCCATTATCTGGTTACACGGTGAAAATATTTGTACTTACGTGAGATTCGAGCAATTAAACTCTTAAGTTATACAAGAGACTGTTTCCAATGCAAGTACATACCTTTCGTGCAATTCCATATTAACATGTAATCTGCATGCTCTGACCTTCTTTCTCTTTCAACCTGCTTGTCTGCCTCCCTGCCTGTCTACCTGCCTGCCTGGCTACCTGCCTGCCTGGCTACCTGCCTGTCTGCCTCCCTGCCTATATACCTCCCTGCCTGTCTGCCTGCCTGCCTATATACCTCCCTGCCTGTCTGCCTCCCTGCCTATATACCTACCTGCCTGTCTACCTGCCTGCCTGTCTGCCTGTCTGCCTGTCTACCTACCTGCCTGTCTACCTACCTGCCTGCCTGTCTATCTGCCTGCCTGTCTACCTGCCTGCCTGTCTACCTGCCTGTCAATCTGATTATTTATCTACGTGTCTGCTTGCACACACCTAAACAAATGGGGTCGGCTCTCTATTGCGGAGGGCAGCTATTGCGGGGGGCCGCTATTGCGGGATTTTTTTGGTCAAAAGTTCTTAAGGCCATTTTGATTCTTTTGTCCTAAAACGCCAAAACAACATAACAATTTTGTTACTCTTTTTTGAAAAAACTGTTCCCCCAAATTTTTTGATCGAGTTTTACCGATAGCGCTCAGCCTAGGCCACTGACTTAGCCTGTCCGGGGAGTTTCACCTAAACCCGGACGCGTTACTTTTTGTCACGTTTGTGTCCAACATCAGCGTCGGGCCCTGGAGTTAGGGCGTAGGAACCACCCGTTGAGAGTCAAACGTGGGATGGAGTTAGAATATAAAGCTTCATCCGTTATTGATAAAAACTAGGGCTACGGAACCTACCGGCAGATTCTGACCATTTTCACCCTCCTGAAACGCCTAAAAAACCATACCATTTTTTGTTTTGGCGTTTTGGGACAAAAGAATCAAAATGGGCTACACAAATGTTTGTAATTTGTTTTGAAAAAAACGAAAAAATGTACGTTTTTTCAAAAAAAGTAACAACATTTTAATGGGTTTTTTTAATGCGTTTTAGGACAAAAGAATCAAAATGGCCTTAAGAACTGTTGACCAAAAAAAATCCCGCAATAGCGGCCCCCCGCAATAGCCGCCCTCCGCAATAGCGGCCCCTCCCCAAACAAATACATGCTCACATACACAGAAGCGCGTTCACGAGCGCACACACAAGGACACACATACACACACACACACACACACAAACATACACATAAACATGCACACACATATGCACAAATTCACACACACACACACACACACATAAACACACACACACACGCACAAACACACACACGTATACACACACGCACGCACGCACACACACACACACACACACACACACACACACACACACACACCAAACTTTTTTTTCCGCACGGGTACGTTCATCTTCCTCGATCATTTCGCACTGCACATCGGGGCGTACCAGAATGGTGGTCACGATACGAGTGGTGTTGTGCCGATTCACTCTGGGCCTGCCTTTCTTTCTCGCGCTGTCCTTGGCGAAGACACTGCGAAAGCCTTCGTCTTTCGCCCACGTTCCAATCTGGCGCGAAAAGCAATGCGTTTGAATTAGCAAGACGGGACTCTTCAAAAGTGCTGGCCACATTAGCTTGTTGGAAGTAGCAGTTACAAGGTGTCTCATTCAATGCATCAACAAGGCATCACAGGGTAGGTTTGACGGTGATATTTTTTTCTAAAAGATGAAAAGATATCTTCATAGATTCTTATATCAATGCGTATGTCAGTGTAAACGCACGTTCAAAAGCATACAAACGCGCGTGCACTCACACATAGAGAAGAATATGAAGGAAATTATGTATTGTATGTTCACAAGGACACATACGCGCGCGCGCGCACACACACACACAAACACACACACACGCGAGCGCGCGTGCGCACACACACAGATACAGACACAGACATACACAGACACACCTACACATACACACCTACACACACCTACCCACACCTACACACACCTACCCACACCTACACATACACAGACACCACCACACCACACTTACACCGCGCGTGCTGCGTCGCGCGCGCATCTCGGCGCACAACGGGATAATGTAGATACATATGGGAGTGAATGCATATTAGAAAGGGAGGGGGGGGGGGGGGGGGAAATCAGCAATAGGACTGGTGTCCCAGTCAACAATCTTGCTTCAAAACGACCATCACACGAAAACGTCAACCCACCACAAGACAGGACCCAACCGAGTCACCTTTTGAAAAAAAAAAAAAAAAACGGCAATCCCCCCTCACTCCTGCAGCCCGGGGGGTTCTAGACCACTACCATGGGGCCCCATTCCCCCTCCCAGCTGAATACAAGCACAGCCGAGGATGTAGTTGCTTCGTTTTCGGTGGTATGCCATCCTCCGAAAACTGGAGTGTGCCAGAGAAGCCTTTGGATCTGGACTGGAAATGAGGGGCATTGTACCGACCATATTTTGTTATTTTCAAGTTATTTTTTCAAACAAAAAAAACTGGCCCCTAATACTTTTTTCATTTTCCTTCCAAAATATTGTGGGAAGAGGGTCACCCAGACACAAAAGTGGAAATGTTCAGCTTGATGACGACTGACTGCACTGGGTAGCAGACCCAAAGAAGAAGACTCTTGCATGCATGAGGAGCAAAAAAACAACATGTGTCCGCGTGTAAGTAAAATGCTAATCAAAATATAAAACCAGAAAATATCCTAAATGATTCAAAAAACAAAAATGAGCCTTAAAAATTTTTGATGAAGTGGCAAATCACATTTTTTTAAAAAGGTACTTTTCAATGTCTCACCTTTTTGGAGTGTAATGATTTGATTAAGGATTGATTAAAAAAAGTCACTAAGCGACCGCCGCGACAGACTGACAGTAAGGTGTTAAGGAGGTTAAGAAAAGTTAAAGCCCCAAATACGGGTAAGAAGTGGCCATTTGATAACAACATTCACATTTACTTTTCTATCATATAGATGTTCATACATCAGATCATCACATCTGAGCTTGTTGCTAGAAGCCGTCAATCCTGAGTGTCATACAACGTCACTGGGAAACATTATAACATATTTCAGACAGACATGCCACGGCTCTCTCGCGATGTGTGCCCACTCAGTCTTCTGAAGCACAATGATCATACTCCTGACAAAGCAAGATCAACTGACACAGTACTCCACTCTACCTCCTTCATGATCTTCCTGAGCTTGTTGCCATGCATCCATGGCTCAGGGGGTCGTGTTGAGCAAGGAATCCCTTTTGTCCTGTTGTTGTTGTACACCTCACCTCGGCGGAACATGTATCGGAAGATGTCTGGGTCGTGGTGAACCAACTCTGATACTGCGTCCTCTATGACTCCCAGGCCGTCCACTGCCAGAGCTGCCCGAATCTGCGTGTATAGTATGAAGAATGAAATGCGCGCCCGTGTGTGTGTGTTGTGTGTGTGTGTGTGTGTGTGAGAGAGAGAGAGAGAGAGAGAGAGAGAGAGTATGAGAGAGAGTATGAGAGAGAGAACGAACGAACGAACGAGCTAACGAACTTTATTTTACAAGAGTAGTGAATTAGGCAGTAGTGCCTTTCTTACATTCAGCCCTTGAGGCAAAATATTCAAGTGTGGTAAGAGAGAGAGAGAGAGAGAGGATTGATTGATTGATTNNNCACACACACACACACACACACACACACACACACACACACACACACACAGAGAAAACAAAGCAGCAAAGACAAATGTTGCTGAAAGGGATAATGCATTATACCAAAGTAGGGTGCACACACTTGTATTGCAACAATAACTTCCTGTATGATGCCATCTTTTCCCTCGCTCTAGTACTCTTTCTGGTGTTGACTGAAGGTACACTGACCCATGACCTCACAGGGTATGCAAGTGATCTTGGTTGCCATTCCCTGCCTGTCTTGTCTCTTCATCTATCAGTTCAGTTCAGTCTCTTAACCCTGAGATGCGTTGTTGAGGCACCACTGATGACTTTCGGACAATCTTCCTCCATCGATCTCTATCCTCAGTGGCTCGCTGTGAGTCAGCAAAGGTCAAGCCTGTCCACTCTTTGATGTTGTATTTCCACCTCTTTCTCTGCCTGTTTCTCCTTCTCCCACCTGGTACGGTACCTTGCAGGATGGTCTTGGCCAGCCCACTGCCTCGTGGCCGTACCACTTCAGCTTTCTGCTTTTCACGATTGAGAGCAGGTCTTCGTAGTGTTCAATTAAATGCTCTCCTGATCCTGTTGCTGACTTCCTCATTCGTGACATGGTCATTATTTGAGATGTTCAGAATCTTGCGATAGCATCTCATTTCCAGGGCTTGTATCCGTCTCTGTAGTTCAGATGTGAGTGTCCAGGACTCATGCATACAAGAATACGGAGAATGCCAGCGTGTGCATGAGCCTGATCTTCGATGCGAGAGTGATATTTCTGTCACACCATATTGGCTTCAACTTTGCCAATGCTGCTGTTGTTTGTGCTATCCTGGACAGTATCTCTGGTTTGGACCCCTCTTCATGTATGCATGACTTAAATACTGAAACCAATTTTTGCAGTCAATGCATGCATTGGGTCAGACACATTCATCTCTAGTGCTCTTCATCTTCTAAACTTTTACTTCATGTTCCACCAAATTCATGATGTTTTGAAGTTTTGTAGTCACTTTTGCATTCCATAACTAAGCCTCACCCTATTCCTTTGCTAAAACTTTGTTACTTTGGTGTAAATGCACTATTTTCGTATAGAGAAAAAAGTATTGAGTACATACCAGTTCCAAATAATTGCAAGTGCATCACCATCAAAATTATGTTTGAGTAAATCGTATTTTGATTAAAATCTTTCTGTCATGAATGAGAAACACAGTTCCAAAGACACGCCACTAAGGCCAGCTTAGTGACTTCAGAGCCTGTTGCTGCTGATATTGGGAGTGCTGCCTTGATGTACAAGCACACCCAGCCAGACCAGTGTCATGATACCAGCTCAACTCACTGAGGTCGCATCTCTAGATAAATCATGAAGGGCACATTGGGCTTTAGCATCTTGTCACTTGAAGTCTTTCGACAAATCAATTTCCAGCACTACAGTCAAATGCATGGACAACAGCATTATGACACTTCATGACTTCAAGCCACAGAGACACTGGCACTTGCCATGCCCATCCTGAGCTGTCTAGCTCTGTAACTTCAGTTACATGAAAGCTGAATCACTGAGGTAGCATTTCTGGACAGTTTACTATGGACATGACAAGTGTGTAAGCATCGTACCACTTGAAGTCTCTCAGTGTATCAGATTTCCTATACTATGACCAGCAGAATGGACAATATGATAAGACACTGTATGACTTTGAGCCAAAAGACACAAGCAGCCTCTCCTGCCTATCTTGAACTGTCTAGTGATGAAACTTTAGACAGTTACCACTGCCCTGCCTCCTCTGGCTTTGTAACACCTTGGGACTTGAATAGGGATGTGAAAAAAAACACCAACTTTTTACCCCCATATACTGTGCACCCCTTCAAAACCATCTAAGCTATGAGAGCCTGCATGTCATGGCATGACAACATTACCCAGAATTAGAATGTGAGGTGTGAACAGTAGTCACAGACCAGGAAAAAGTTTGTCTGAGATGGCAAAGGAAGCAAATAAAGGAAAACATTACCCTGGAGGACAGATCCTTCAGGAATTCCAAATCTTCTCCACTCATGGACTCAAGCTTTTTGTTTCTGGAACAAAAATCAAAGCATTACTGACGATGTAATTCTTCCTGTAACTCTTTGCTGGCTTACAGCAATCATCTATGTTGACAGTTATGAGATGGGGTAGTGTCTTTACTCTGCTATGTACATGTACTTTGTTGAATAGTTATGGCAGCAAAAATGGAAATTAAAAAATTCTGAAGAGCAAGTGATAAAGCATGCACCAAATGCTGTGGGCAAGGAGCATCTCTAGGTAAAATCATGTTTCTAAGTTGGCAAACATCATCATCATCATCAACAACAATAACAACAATAACATTTGAGGTTTTAAAATCTCAGCAGTGAATAAGCCCAAAACATTGTAATGTTATGCAACAGAAAAGCATTTTCTTTTTTTTGCCGCCCAAAGGGAAGCAGACTCCCTGGAGTTTTCTCCCTTTGTAATCACTACAGCTGCAGCTCCTCTACCTTCTCCACTGCAGGCATGCTGCTGCATAACATGAAAAGTTCCCAAATTTGCATCAACCCAGACACTAGTCATCGATCAATAGGCATGATCCTGCGTAGATGGAGAAATCAACCTGCACAAGAGGACAGACAAATCAGCATCTCACCCGGCCAGGCCAATGTTCTTGACCCACTTGACGACGTCCTCAGACTTCCAAGCAGCCACTGCAACACCCCCCGCAGCTGCTGCTGGCTCCTTCTTCAGCACTGGTGCTACCTGGCTCTGTAGACATTGTGACTGAGATGAGGAGATGCATGAAGGATTGTAGTCCAGAGGTAAGCATACCTGACTGACATACAGATACTCAGGGCTCCATCCTTCATCTTCATCTGCTACTACTGTGTCCCTCTCTCACACACATGCACATGCACATACAAACACACACACACACACACACACGCACACACGCACACACACACAGACACACACACACACACACACACACTCCCCAGAGAGTTGACATGGTGTTGGAGTGATACAAAGAGATAGCCCGATGACCTGGGGGTACTTGTGTCGTTTTAGCATCCATCAATGGGTGGAAAGTTGCAATATAAAAAAGAGCACCTTTACCTTTACACACACGAATGCACACATATGAATGCATGCAAACACATACACACACACATGCACACAAACATGCAGACACACACATAAACATGTACAACCCCCCCCCCCCCCCCCACCCTACCCCACATCCCCCCCCCTCCACCCCCCCTCCCAACACATACACTCACACACACAATAAGAAGGGCAAAGCCCACACGACTCACATGCTGAGAGGATGTGAAAAATGGCTGTTTTTTTAGACAACATTTATGGCCCCGGCGACCTTGATCTTGAAGCAAGGTCAAGTCACTATGTATGTTTTTTGACGCATTGTCATCATACACTATCATGCCAAATTGGGTGTTGATAGACTTAATAGTCTCCGAGAAAAACCAACATTTAAGTTTTTAATGGACGACAGGACGCCCGGACAGACGACACAGGTGACCTAGTATGAAATTATAACATGTGTACTACAATGTTATGAAGTTTGGAAGAGTTATCTTCCATAGTTCAGGGTCAAGGTCACTTCAAAATATGTATACAATCCAACTCCTGTGACCTTGACCTTGAAGCAAGGTCAATCAAACTGTATCAAAAGATAGGGATTAATTTGCCCTATATACCATATATAGGTCAGGTATCCAATCTGAAAAACTTCAGAGAAAATCGGAAAAATGTGAAAAAAGCACACACACACACACACTGCATGTACATGTATTTGTCTGGGCTGCTCTTGTGGTACAGGGGCAAAAGTCCCCCAAACAAAATTCAAATGTACTTCATCCATTTGGGTATTAACTACATGTATTGTTATTTGCTAAAGAAAAAAGAAACAAGAAGGGCAAAGCCCATATGACTCACATGCTTGACCTTGACATGACCTTGACCTTCAGGTGACCTTCAAGGTCAAGGTCAAACAACTAAACCTACCAATGACATCATACACTAAGAACTGCTTTACACATTTTCCCTACAAAAATATATGTGGCCTTGACCCAAGGTCAAGGTCATCCAAGGTCATGCAACACAAAGCTGTTAATTCAAGACATAGGAAGCACAATGGTGCTTATTGGCACTTTCTACCATGAGATATGGTCACTTTTAGTGGTTCACTACCCCATTTTGGTCACATTTCATAAGGGTCAAAGGGACCTTGACCTTGATGATATGTGACCAAATGTGTCTCATGATGAAAGTATAACATGTGCCCCACATAATTATTAAGCTTGAAACAGTTATCTTCCATAGTTCAGGGTCAAGGTCACTTCAAAATATGTATACAATCCAACTTTAAAGAGCTCCTGTGACCTTGACCTTGAAGCAAGGTCAAGTCACTATGTATGTTTTTTGACACCTTGTCATCCTACACCATCATGCCAAATTGGGTGTTTATAGACTTAATAGTCTCCGAGAAAAATCCAACTTTAAAGTTTTTTACGAATTACAGGACGCCCGGATGGCCGCCCGGACGCTTGGGCAGACGACACGGGTGACCTAGTATGAAATTATAACATGTGTACTACAATGTTATGAAGTTTGGAAGAGTTATCTTCCATAGTTCAGGGTCAAGGTCACTTCAAAATATGTATACAATCCTACTTTAAAGAGCTCCTGTGACCTTGACCTTAAAGCAAGGTCAATCAAACTGGTATCAAAAGATAGGGATTACTTTGCCCTATACACCATATATAGGTCAGGTATCCAATCTCAAAAACTTTAGAGAAAATGAGGAAAATGTGAAAAATGGCTGTTTTTTAGACAACATTTACGACCCCTGCGATCTTGACCTTGAAGCAAGGTCAAGTCACTATGTATGTTTTTTGACGCCTTGTCATCATACACCATCATGCCAATTGGGTGTTGATAGACTTAAAAGTCTCTGAGAAAAATCCAACGTTAAAGTTTGTTACGGACGACACCACGCCCGGACGCCCGGACGCCCGGATGGACGAAACGGGTGAGTACATAGACTCACTTTTGCTTCGCATGTGAGTCAAAAAAGGATGCCATATTCACTCCTACTGTTATTTGTGGCTTTGACTGCATTGTTCAAGTGGGGACCCCTGATTACTGAGTTGGACATATAGAGTGGCAGATCCATTAAGAAAAATAAAAAAGCTGGTACCTGTGCCCTATGTGCAGTTTACTCTATCCAACACAATGCTCCAACTTGGGCATGGGTTATAGTCTGGCTTTGCAGACACAGAGACCAAGGTGAGGAGATGATAAAGTTGATTCCTTTACCTTGAATGTATCTTCACCTTTAAAAACTTTTCACCTGATGTCTGGGCTAATGTAGGCAGGTCTGAAGATTATTAGTGAAGAGTTAAGACAGAGAAGCAAGCTGCCCCCTTTCCTCAACAACACCCAACTATACTTGCATTTCTGTTCCCACCTGTACCTAGCACCGGTTGCTGTGAGAGGATTATAAAGCATGCACGGCAGTTTTGTCTCCTATATTATTAATTGAGCAATATTCTAAGCAACAGGACCATGATAGGTGCATATGTTCTCTGCAGAACAATATCCACACAGACATTACTGTAATCAATCAAAGTCAGGTTTCTGTGACTTCATCAAAAACTAGGTTTTGTGTAGTATCAACTTTGTCCGTATGTACATGTATTCATGTTGGCAAGAAAGCACTTGTACTCGAGTGAATGTGAACTCTTTAACCCCTTCTCTGCTGGCATTTTTAACAATAATCTATGCTGGAAAAAAGCAATGTATCACAGTTTTAAATGCTTTCAATGTAGATACATTTTTAGACTAGGTTTTCAGCAATGCTGGACAATACAGAGAGAACATTATGTGTGACCTGCTTTCATGAACTGAGTCTTAACTTTTTATTGAAGCTCATATTCTTTATTCAAATTTCAAGAATACAAAAGCTTACACAACATGCATATTAACATAATGGTGGTTTGGGGGGGGGGGGGGGGGGGGGGGGGGCTGCATCAGGGGGGAGGGATAAAAGGGAAAGGAGGGGAATACAAGGGGAGGGAGGGGATGTAAAAAGAAGAGTTTTTTCCCTTGACATTCCGGTTTTTACAATGGAAGGAAGGGTGACCATCTTTTCAAATGTATGTGCAGTTTGTCGTTCCGAAATGCTATTCGTTATTCTATATCTTCTGTGGCTTGTAGGACTTTTCTAAAAGTATCTATACTCATTTTGTAGTCAAGACATTTAGCATTAAAAATATATTGTTTGGCACTTAATATTATAAGATTTTCAATGTCGTTAGACATAAATCTCCTAAGAATACCGTTTTTCTATTAATATTGATTGAAAGAGTGACGTTGTAGATATAATTGTAAATTAGCCCAGAAGGCCTGAATCACTTCACACTTCCAGAACAAGTGTTCCAATGTTTCTGGATAGCACAAACAAAATCCACATAAAGATGATGATACTTTTCTTATCCTGAGAAGAAAGGTGTTGGTTGAAATTATACGATGCAAAAACTTAAACTGGAAAATTTTCAATCTAGTATCTGTTGTGCATTTTGATGTAAGTTTATGCATGTTCCCAAACTATGTCCTCGTCCTCGACTGATCTTTTCCCATCTTTCTTGTCATCCTATGCATTTAACATTGTTTTCTTTGAGAAGGATTTGATAAAAGAAGCGTGTACATTTGCACCTCTTAGCAATTTGTTTAATTAGAGGTTCCAGCTCATTTCCTCTTTCCTTATTTGCAATAATTTCCTTCCATACTGAACTGAGTCTTAACTCGCACGCAGCAAAAAGGCAGTAGAGGCTGACAGAGGTGATGAGGGTGGATTTTGTGCATTTTGACATTTGGTTAAACTGAATCCTACATACACATAATTTTCATAATCAAATGTTGGAGAAAAAAAATTTAAAGCTTAAAAAACACAAACAACTGCACTTTATTGCACCTACCCATTCTAAAGTATAACACATTCTCTTTCTCCGTTTTGCATTTTTAGTTGAATAATAACAATCATTTGTTGTCAAGATCAAATACTTTTCCATTTATTTATCATTCTATGTTCAGAAATAGATTTGATCTACCAATCTGCCAAATTTTGAGCTGATGCATGTATTACAAGAAGGGCAAAGCCCATACGACTCACATGTTAGACCTTGACCTTTATATGACCTTGACCTTCAGGTGACATTCAAGGTCAAGGTCAAACAACTAAACCTACCAATTACATCATACACAAAGAAATGCTTTACACATTTTTCCTACCAAAATACATGTGACCATGACCCAAGGTCAAGGTCATCCAAGGTCATGCAACACAAAGCTGTTAATTCAAGACATAGGAAGCACAATGGTGCTTATTGGCACTTTCTACCATGAGATATAGTCACTTTTAGTGGTTCACTACCCCATTTTGGTCACATTTCATAAGGGTCAAAGTGACCTTGACCTTGATGACATGTGAACAAATGTGTCTCATGATGAAAGTATAACATGTGCCCCACATAATTATTAAGTTTGAAACAGTTATCTTCCATAGTTCAGGGTCAAGGTCACTTCAAAATATGTACACAATCCAACTTTGAAGAGCTCCTGTGACCTTGACCTTGAAGCAAGGTCAACCAAACTGGTATCAAAAGATAGGGCTTGCTTTGACCTATATACCACTTGTAGCTAAGGTCGCCATTCTCAATAACTTGGGAGAAAATTGGGAAAATGTGAAAAATGACTGTTTTTGAGACCACATTTATGGCTCCTGTGACCTTGACCTTGAAGCAAGGTCAAGTCACTATGTATGTTTTTTGAGGCCTTGTTATCATACACCATCATGCCACATTTGGTGTTGATAGACTTAATAGTCTCCGAGAAAAATCCAACGTTTAAATTTTTATGCCCGGACGGACGGACGGACGGACGGACGGACGCCCGGACGGACGAAACGGCTCAGTACATAGACTCACTTTTGTTTCGCATGTGAGTCAAAAAAGGCCCGTGACTTTTTGAAAAGTGTTCCTTTGGAAACTTCTATGCTTTGACTTGAGTGAAGAAGGTAAAGAAGGTGTTCTTATTCTCAAGTGGACGGTTAGGATTACTACGTTGTGGGTCTAAATTGGCTTATTTGATAATGACTATTGGGCAATGTGTGAAACACCACTTTCTGGTTTTGCATTCAGTCAGCATCATCTTGCATACTTTTGTATTGTAATATTGTTGAAGGGTGTTTTTCACCATTTTTTGCTGGTGCTGAGAGAAACTCTTCCTTCGGATAAAGTTGCTCTTATAATGGACGTAGGCCTAACGGCCTGACTCAGGAGGTGCAGATAGTGTGGCACTACTTTGTGGCTTGCCCCCTCTCTTCCTTCCGTCACCCCCCCCCCCCCCTTTCCATTCCCTACCCCTAGCTTGTGGGCTGTGACGTCAAAGGACATATGCTAATGAGAGTTCCATGACGTGGTAGGCTAAGATTAGCACAGGAAGTGTTTCCCCTTTCCACATCCGTGGTAAACAAACCAAGGAAGCTGTCTGCTTTTGAACTTCTCCATGCCTTTTATCATCCGAATTACATTAGAAAGTGCTCCCAATCAACTCCTAGCATCCCTAGCATCCCGGTAGTCAACCCTGGAGAATGATGAAATAATTTGTATGTTGTTTCTCTCAGTCCCATGCTGCTTAGAACTTAGAAAACGTTTTTGCTATTTTGTGTTCTGTAAATGCAATGGTTCTAGAGAAGAGCACTGATGTTGTTTTGATGATTGCTCTTTATTCTACGGTTTTGCACCATGTGTTCTAGCATAATGGTTGTTATATTAAGAACATTCGGGAATTTCACAGATCAATTGAGGACCGGATGCCGTGATAACCTAAGAAGTACCTCATGCCTAGCCTATCATAAGGTGTGTGCATTATCATGTTATTACTGATGTTCTTGTTTTGTACTTACTATGATTCTATGCATAATGTTTGTCAAAGCTGTGTATTCATGTACCCCTCCCCTTGTGACTGTGATTAATGGAAACTTACATTTGACCCAGAAGTAGGGTTAGTATGTTGTCATGAGATTCCAGAGTTAGGGACCAGAGATTTTAGAGAAGGCAATGTTTCCATGTAGTTGGGATCGTTCTATACTCTGACTATTTGGGAATTTAGCTCTGTCGCTCTTTTGCTGTGTTCAAGTGCCCATCACTACCAGTAAATTGATTATGGTGTGTCAGAATGCCTTGGTGGAGCAATGTATGGTAGATACATGTGCTTGGTCGCCTTACACTGGATCAGGTAATTCGATAACTCAGATAATGCTCCTGGGAAATAGTCATGATAGGATTACTCATGGACTATTGGGTGCTTAATTGGTAGATGTTATTCCCCATGGATACTCTATCATTTGGGCTGGGTCGTCAGGAGTTGTCTAGTTATACTGCTGTTCTATAGGCAAATGAGTGACCCATTCACTGTTGTCATTTGGAATGTTAGCATCACCACCCCACGTTCAGTTCCAACAACAAGTATTACCAGTTCACTGTGGGCTTCTCCCTTTTGTATATAATAACACAACTTAAACTGTTGAATTTTCTTTAAATGCCTCGACTATTACATTACGGAGGATAGCATTTATGCTTGATTTTCTAGTCTAGATATTGTAAGTGTAATCAATGTAATCCACATACTCAATTTTCCTTGTGTTTCTACTAAGTTTTGTTTCTGTGTGATTGTCTTGAATGATTGTTCGACATTCTGATATTTTCATGCCCTGCCACCGCCATATTGGCCACTTTAGTAATGCCATTTATTGATTGTTTGAATTGAATTACTGCATGATGTTTGTTGCCATTTGACTTTGCGATATGTTAAGACAAATGAATTGCCTTTGTTCCTTTTGTCTTTAATTAGTCTGCCATCGTGCTTTTTGTTTAGTCTAGTTAGTAGCGATAAAGAGGAAAGAAATTGTGAGCGTTGTTCCTATTATTCAAGAACCTCTACCCTCCTTTCCTTCTCCCTGTTCTCCATCTACTCCTCCCCGATCACCACCATATACCCCACCACATCAACTATCCCCGAACATAAATTTTATGAGTTAAGACGACTCAGTTTAATAAAATGGATCACATATTTGATTACACAATGCACAACCAGTGTAGCAAAGAAAGGACGTACTTTTTGTAGGTACACAGAAGTCAAGTGAAACAAAGTATTGCAAGGATTTTTTTAAAGTCATCCAGTGGATGGTAGGTCATGCTGAATTGAGCAAACATACCTTGATAGGTGCATCGACGATGTCTGTTTTCCCATCTCTAGGCTTGTGGTTTATTTCTCTCACTAATTCCTCCATTTTTCTCACAAAGGGATACTTTCCACTGAAGTCAAAGAAGAGCTTTGCACCACAAATAATGCCCAGCCAGCCATCAGGAGTGTAGCCACGCTCCACTTTCAGTGGCACAATGCGCTTGTGCCTCTGGAAGGCATATTCTGCCTCTAGACAAAGAGATAAAGTTTATTTTTTAAAAACAACTGGAACAGCATATACATGTACTGCCACACTAGGGTTTAAAGTTTATGCAATATCTTGAATTGCAAAGATGCTAAGTTGTATGAAATTCTATCTTGTTATGAAAAGTTAATGTAAGATAAAACTAATGTCACATGCTTGTTTGTAGGGGTACACAAATGTTCTGTGAACAGGAGACAGTTATAAGTTTTGATGATAAATACCTATGATAATCTCTTCGTACACATTCCATCCAATACTCCATCTCTATGCATCCAAATGCAGGTAAGGCATTTGCATCAATAGAACTAACACACCTGAAAAGCATATGTGTAAATAGGCAGGACGGGCATATGCAAACACAACTGTTCCCAACCTGCATATCTACTTATCTTCCCTGAGTAAGAGATGGGCCCCACAAAAATCTTCTAATCACCATAAAAATGATTTGATAGCACTAAAAAAACAAAACCCAAGAACTTACTACATATTCTGATCTTGAATGAAGTGAGGAGGAGGAGTGAGGAGGGGGTGTAAAGAGTGAGAAGTAAGGAGTGAGAAGTAAGGAGGAGGTGTAAGGAGTGAAAAGTAAGGAGGAGTGAGGAGGAGGAGGAGGAGGGGGAGGGGGAAGAGAGGAGGGGGAAGGGAAGGGGGAGGGGGAAGAAGAAAGGAGAAGGAGGGGGAAGAAGGAGGAAGAGGGGTAAGACGGAGGAAGAGGGGTAAGAAGGAAGGAGGAGGAGGACGACGAAGGAGGGAGGGAGGAAGGAATGAAGGAAGGAAGGAGGGAGGGAGGGAGGAAAGGGAGGGAGGGAGGGAGGGAGGGAGGGAGGGAGGGAGGGAGGAGGAGGAGGAGGAGGAGGAAGAGGGGATGGGGAGGAGGAGGGGGAGGGGAAGGAGGAGGACTAGTGAGGAGGAGGAGGAGCAAGGAGCCTGTAACACAAGGCACAACCAAGGTAAAAGATCCCGAAAAACACTTTTTCATTGACAAATAGCTCCATATACTAGTTTCTGCACATCTTTGATCAATGACAAAGTACTACTGTGTACAGAACATTGAGGTTAATATCAAAGACTTAAACAACCATTCAAGGCAACATCTATCATGTATAAGTATGACTCACCAATTCTGCAGTTCTGGCTCTCCTTGTAACTCTGAGAGAGACAGATGAGGACAACATCGGACTCCTCCACAGCCTCAGCCATTGCCTGTAGGGTGGAACCTCCCATATCATCCACATCCATCCATACCTGGAGTCCCTGCTCTCGCAGCGCATCTCTCACCTGTGAGTGGCACACAGGTCCTGTCATTATCATGCTTAGTTTGGTTGTTAGTATTTAAAGACAAAACCTTCCCCCAAAAAAGAAATTGTGGTTAAGGTAACATGGCCCCCCAAAATAGGGTCAGTAGGTCGGCCTGACCTCTAGATTTTTTTTTAAATATAAAAGACCACACTGAACATAAATTAGAAATTTTCTCTTGCTCAGTTGCTGAAAACCCTTTTTTTCTACTTAAATAGTGGATTTCCTGAGTGCTCATTGGGCAGGGAAGATGAGACAGCGGGCAGTTTGTTTGCCTTTTTTTCTTTCTTTCTCCAAGACTGGAAAAAAAGTTTAGGCTTGATGAGAGAAAAAAAGGGTTGATCAGGTTACCATAACCAAAACTTAAAAAACAAGAAGGGCAAAGCCCATACGACTCACATGCTTGACCTTGACCTTTATATGACCTTGACCTTCAGGTGACCTTCAAGGTCAAGGTCAAACAACTAAACCTACCAATAACATCATACACGAAGAAATGCTTTACACATTTTCCCTACCAAAATACATGTGACCTTGACCAAAGTCAAGGTCATCCAAGGTCATCCAACACAAAGCTGTTAATTCAAGACATAGGAAGCACAATGGTGCTTATTGGCACTTTCTACCATGAGATATAGTGTCACTTTTAGTGGTTCACTACCCCATTTTGGTCACATTTCATAAGGGTCAAAGTGACCTTGACCTTGATGATATGTGACCAAATGTGTCTCATGATGAAAGTATAACATGTGCCCCACATAATTATTAAGTTTGAAACAGTTATCTTCCATAGTTCAGGGTCAAGGTCACTTCAAAATATGTATACAATCCAACTTTGAAGAGCTACTGTGACCTTGACCTTGAAGCAAGGTCAACCAAACTGGTATCAAAAGATAGGGCTTGCTTTGACCTATATACCACTTGTAGCTAAGGTCGCCATTCTCAATAACCTGGGAGAAAATTGGGAAAATGTGAAAAATGACTGTTTTTGAGACCACATTTATGGCTCCTGTGACCTTGACCTTGAAGCAAGGTCAAGTCACTATGTATATATTTTGAGGCCTTGTCATCATACACCATCATGCCACATTTGGTGTTGATAGACTTAATAGTCTCCGAGAAAAATCCAACGTTTAAGTTTTTTACGGACGCCCGCCCGCCCGCCCGGACGGACGGACGGACGGACGGACGACATGGCTCAGTACATAGACTCACTTTTGCTTCGCATGTGAGTCAAAAACCACCTCAGTGTTGAATTAGAAAGAACAAGGAGGAGGAGGAGGAGGAAGAGAAAGGAGTAAGAAGAAGAAGAAACAGGATATCATCCATGCATCTATCAATGCATCCATCCATCTCTTCTTTCTGTCATTTATATGTCTGTGCACATGCTTTGTGTCTGCATGCTTTTGTGCATGCATTTTACAGTCTGCTTGCCTGGTGGTCTTCCTTTCCCTTTGTTTATTCATCCATCCATCCAAGCATCCATCAGTCCATCCATCCTTCTATTTATCTATCTGTCTGTCAGTCAGTCAGTCTGGGAGTTCCTCTGTTTATTCACCCTCCACTCTTCGTCCACACCATGCTGTAAGGCAAGCAAAAGACAGCACCTGCAGCAACAGTTTCTGCTCGGTCCAACTGTAGCTGATCATGATGTGACCCCCTTGCTTGTCCACTGGAGCTTGGGGGATGCCTGGAGGGGGAGGAGGTGGGGGGCAAGGAGGCGGTGTGGAAGGAATGATGCCTCTTTCTGACATGGGGGGAGGAGGGGCTGGTGGGGGGACACCACCAGGTATGGGTACAGGACTACTTGGAACTGTTTGATCTGTGGAACACAAAATTTAAAACAAGAGTAAACAAACGTGAAGCAAAAATAACAACAACAACAATAACAAACCCTAACACACACCCCTCCCAAAAAACAACAACAACAAACACCCTGGAAGATATTTGCATATGTACTGAATTCAGTGAAACACACCACTTCAAAAGATTGTCTACACTTCATACCACTGTGAACTTTGACCTGTGATAAATAGCTCCTAGTCCTTAGCACATGACATACAATGTAAATAATACTGCCAGCACAGTACAAACAAAGTTGAATCTGTATAGGCAAACCTTGGGCCGTATTCTGATGTCTCTGCTTCTTTTTTCCTTTGGGGATCTTTTCAGGGGAGAGAAGCCACATGGCCCCCTGGGCTGCCTTGCAGATTCCTCTGTGAGAACTGGTCATCAAGTCCTCCAGTATTTCCATATACCCAGTCATCCCCTGCAAACAGTGAGGGCTTCATGCACTCTCCTCCACTGTGTCTGCACATCTGATGTGGTGTCTTGCACTAGCTATATACTTTGGTTACAGGCATTCCTTATTAACAGAGACTTCACTTTTCCACACAGAACTAAGAGGCCATCTCTGTAATGGCCAGAACCATTTACAGAAGTTGGAAATGACAGGAGTTTAAGATATCTGAGTTCTGACCTACATCTAGGTGTGCCTTGAACCCAGGTTCAGACAGGCCACATCCTCTACATCTGGTCTGCTGTTTTGATTGCCATGATGCTAAATTCTAATATGCATCTCTCTCTCTCTCTCTCCCTCTCTCTCTCTCTCTCTCTCTCTCTCTCTCTCTCTCTCTCTCTCTCTCTCTCTCTCTCTCTCTCTCACACACACACACACACACATACACACCACTGTCTGTACCAAGACTACGGTAGTGTAAGAAAAGATAGCCATCAGTTGCCAACAGAATTCTACAGAGAGGAAAGGCAGGCTTGCCTTGATCTTGGTCTGGTTGTATGGGTCAAAGGCCAGCTCCAGCACAGCCTCTGCAGCCACCTGCTTCTCCACATCTGTCCCCTTCCTCAGGATGGGCTCCAGGATGTTCAACACACCCTTGTTCACCAGAATCTGTGAAGACATTGTACATTATTTACAAAATCATTATCTACAGGTCCAAAAGCAAACCACCGACAAAAGAGAAAAGTTGTATCAAGATTGTGTTTTTTTTTCTTTCTAACAATGTAAGAAAGATATCTTGTCATTCAGTTTTGCTTAGCCTTTGATAGAAATGTTCATTTTTCACCCTTACACATTTTTGTTATGCACACACACACACATATACCACAGGTCAGAAGTTTTCTAGATACAAATGAATTGAAGGCTTATGACCACCTCCTATCCTAGGAATAGTTAGAAGGCAGCACGGCTTCACACTACAACACCACCATGTAGGCTGGGGTTGGACTGAATACCAAACCAATAAAATAATGTTAAAGAAGACTCTTAGCTGTGTCCAAGTGTGTTTATTTTTATTTCCACTAGCTTTTGGAATAATGTAACCATAAACTTTTACTTGTTATCAGCTTGTTTGCTTGTGGCTACACGTGAGTTTGTAGCACTGATGATCTGTAATTGAGGTGTGAACACTAATGTACCTGCACTACTGAACGTCCATTTACTGCTGTTGCCTACTTATTGACCTTCACTGGGGAAGGCCTACACCTGAAACATTTTATCCCTTATTCAACCAGGGATCCCTACAGCTCCAAGCTATCCTTGTGGTCATCTTTGGGTTAGGCTTCCACAGGCGGGCCACACTGGTGGACTCCTCTGAGGAGTGGGATGCAGGAAAGACGGCGAAGATGATGTAACACAAGCTGATCGACTGACCACCGCATCTGATTGGCTGCGATTTTACATGGGCATTTTAAAGCATAAACGCCCCTGTAAAAACACAGCCAATCAGATGCTGTGGCCCATCAGCTTGTGTTACATCATCTTCGCTGTCTCTTCCACACCTCTCTCTTCGGATGAGTCCACTGGTGGTCCAACTTTTACCTAGGGTTTTGAAGTACAACTCCTGCATCAGAGATAAGTGCTACATCAGTCAACACTCAGCAAGATCTGCCTGTATAAAGTCAAGTCTGAAAGATGTCAGTCACCTTCTTGTTGGGCTCATTCTTAGCTAGGTTGCAAATGCCCACAACAAGCTCCTCTAATTGGTAGCCGCCATGGCGATGGTCAGGAGATTTGAGTGCCTTCTGTGTGTACTGCAGGATCACGTCAAAGACTTTGTCATCAGAAAGCAGGAGGTGATTCTGACTTTCTTCTATGATCAATCCCAGAGTCAGCAGGACTAACATACGGGCCACTGAAACAAAGCGAAAAGCAAACTTTTTTGTTTCCAAAACTATTGGGTCAGCAAAACCAAAAAATGATAAACACAAGAATTGTAACATTTCAGTTAACTCTAATTCAAGGGAAGCAACCCTCCCAGTAATGTCCAATGAATCATAGTTACTTCCCTGTAATTTTAACCAAGATCGAGTTCCCTATGGCAGAAATGGCTGAATAAACAGCATGTTGTTGAATCCAATTGATATCTGAAGTCATCACTACATCTGTGAAACCCCAAGATCAATACATGGTGTCAGACAGCTACACCAACGCCTGTTTTGACATTTTATGTGCGTATTTCCTGCAGGACGAGCCTTGGAAAGAAGAAATATCAACAATAACGTCAGTACGAACTCGCCATTCTATTGAACTCTCGATATGGCAAATGCAGTATCGCACACCCCAGTTATCAACTGGAATGCACCAAACCTCACCGAGCAATGGAAAAGATTCAGGCAGCATACTGATTTGATGTTCCAAGGTCCTCTCAAAAGCATAGAGAATGAAAGCAAATGCGCATATCATCTCATATGGGTAGGAGAGACAGGGAGAGAAATCTTCAACTGTGGAATCTCTCAGGCGATGACAGCAACAACATTGACACCCTGTATACACACTTCGCCAATCATACCCACCTAAGAAAGAACTCTGTGTACTCTAGATATGTCTTTCAAGAGCGCAAACAGCAACACGGAAAAACTTTCTAAGCTTTCGACACAGATCTAAGGAACATGGTAAAAGACTGTGAATTTGATAAGCCAGACGCCATGGTGAGGGATCGTATTGTCTCAGGCGTAGCTTCACAAGACATTCGTGAGAAACTGCTGCACTAAGGTGATACGCTTACCATGCAAAGAGCCATAGAAATCAACACAACATTTGAAGCTACCAAGAAGCCGCTTGCATCAATGGCCACAAGTGACACAGTAGATGCACTTCACACACGCAGGAAGGAAAGCACGAAAAATACAGCCAGAAAGCCAGACACCTTTGTTTGTCGGAATTGTGGCAATAACACGGCAAGAAACAGTGCCCTGCGTTCGATAAGGAATGCCTTCACTGCCACAAGCAAAATCACTTTGCCAAGGAGTGCTTCAAGAAGAAGCGAGGGAACCAAATAAAAATGCACAACGTGAAAGGGGAGAGTGACGAAGAGGCTGATACCTGCCGACTTGTCATCGACACTGTCGATCATCAGAACAGTCAGCTTAAAATTGCGTATGTGGAGATACAGCTCCAGACAGGCAACGCCGTGCAGTTCAACCTCGACACAGGTGCCCAGGTCAACGTCCTCCCATTGTCAGTCTACAACAAACTGAATAAACCTCCCAGACTGAAGAAATGGCATCAGCAGCTATATGGATACACAAGCCAACCACTGGATGTCAAGGGATATGTGGACACGAATTGTTCCTACAAGGACAAACAGAAACACTCAAGGTTCTACGTGGCGAAAACAAAAGGACACTCTCAGCCAATCCTTGGTCTCCAGACATGCCTTGATCTGAACCTGATCCAACTTATTTTGTCTGTGGATTCAGCGGTAGTATCCACAACCAAGGACACTGTACTGACAGAGTACAAGAAGCTCTTCACTGGTCTAGGATGCCTCAAGGGCGAGGTGAAGATACACCTGAAACCAGATGCAATGCAAGTTGTTCACCCTGCTCGTCATGTACCACACACCATAAAGGAACAGCTGAAGAAAGACCTAGATGCCATGGTGGATAGCTGCCAAGGTAACAGAGCCATCAGACTGGGTCTATTCACTGGTAGAAGTGCAGAAGCCCAACAGGAAACAACAGATTTGCCTGGACCCCAGAGACTTCAATTCTGCCATCAAGAGACCACACTATCCAATATCAACTCTTGAAGATGCCCAAGCCAAGATGACAGGTGCCAGATTTTTCAGCAAGCTCGATGCAAGATCAGGCTACTGGCAGATGAAGCTAGACACAGATTCCTCCTTCCTGACCACCTTCAACACCCCATTTGGAAGGTACAGATTCCTGGGTCTACCACTTGGACTTGTCAGCGCCTAGGACGAATTTCAATGCAAGATTAAAGAAACATTTGAAGGCATACCCGCAGCATGACATGAATCTCCAAGCGGAACTCCAAAGAGCAGAAGAGAAGAATCTAAAGCTGAATCCTGACAAGCTCACCATTGCTGCAGAAGAAGTGGAGTACTTGGGATACATCGTGTCTGCTGAAGGCCTGAAACCAGACCCAGCCAAAGTAAAAGCTGTCCAGGGAATGACTGCCCCAGCAAACCAAAAAGAATTGCAGACCATCCTAGGCATGATGATGTACCTAGCAAAATTCGCTCCAAAGCTGTCACAGACTACTCAACTGATGAGGGAACTGCTGAAGGATGAGATTGAATTATCATGAGAGAGAGAACAGAAAGAGGCGGTCCAACAAGCAAAAGCCATTATCTCCAGTCAACCAGTACTTGCCTTCTACGATTCTGCTAAATCAGTCACTCTCCAGGTAGATGCAAGTAAACATGGTCTCGGAGCTGTGATTTTCCACGATGACAAACCTGTCACCTTCGCGACGAAATCCATCAACTCCTCAGAACAGAACTATGCACAAATAGAGAAGGAGCTATACATAATTTCTTTTGGATGCAAAAGGTTTAACAATACATCTTTGGTCACAGAGCGATCGTACAGACAGATAACAAACCCTTAGAAAGCATCTTGAGGAAGCCACTGGCAGCAGCATCACCACGCCTCCAGCGTATGCCACTACAACTACAGAAGTAGGACATAGACAAGTAAACATGGTCTCGGAGCTGTGATTTTTCACGATGACAAACCTGTCACCTTCGCGACGAAATCCATCAACTCCTCAGAACAGAACTATGCACAAATAGAGAAGGAGCTATACATAATTTCTTTTGGATGCAAAAGGTTTAACAATACATCTTTGGTCACAGAGCGATCGTACAGACAGATAACAAACCCTTAGAAAGCATCTTAAGGAAGCCACTGGCAGCAGCATCACCATGCCTCCAGCGTATGCCACTACAACTACAGAAGTATGACATAGACATCACGCATGTCCCTGGCAGGAACATATGTACCAAGAGCTGGCGCACTGTCATGAAACTTAATTCTAGCAGAACCAGAAGACAGTGAAACTGCTGAAGACATCAACGCATACATCCACAGCATCATCAATAATCTTCCCATCACGATGAGAACATGAAGCAAATTCAAGAAGCCACTGCAGAAGACCCCCAACTGAAAGATCTAAAGTCAATCATACAGATCAGATGACCCGAACTTTGTAAATTGTATTGACTGCAAGTCAACCATCAGTGAGTTCTGGAAATTCAGTGATGAGCTTTCCACCATCGATGGAATCATCTTCAAAGGAGAGAATATACTAATACCACTTGCCATGCATCATGAATTAATGAAGAAGATTCACTCCAGCCACCTCGGAATTGAGATGACAAAGCAACGAGCTCAAGAAATCATCTTATGGCCTGGAATGATACAACACATCCACAACACCATCGCAGCCTGTACCATCTGTGCCAGTATGAGCCCAGCAAACCCAAAGGAGCCACTCCTATCCCATGAAGTCCCAACACGACCATGGCAGAAGCTTGGCACTAATATCTTCATTTGGCAAGAGAGATCCTTCCTGATAACAGAGGACTATTACAGCCGCTACTTCGAGATCTATGAGCTCTCCACTACGACAGCTGTGTCCATAATCAGAAAGTCATCAGCTCAATTTGCACACAACAGCATCCCAGAAGTCATCATCAGTGACAACAGACCACAGTTTGCCTCAAAAATTTTTAAACTTTGCTGCAGACTGGGATTTCAGACACATCACCTCCAGCCCTGGCTACCCACAATCAAATGGACTTGCAGAGAAGACTGTACAGATTGCAAAACGCATCTTGTTCAAAGCAAAGCCTGATGAAAGCAACGTCCTGCTTGCTTTTCTAGAATACAGATCAACTCCAGTTGACAATCATGCTTCCCCAGCTCAACTTCTCATGGGTCTACAACTCCGATTTATCCTGCCAACTTCAACAAAATAACTGCAACCCAAGATTATCAACCCCTCAGAAGTATCTGCAAGACAAATGCACTTGCAAGCCAAGCGGAAGAAAAACTATGACCGAATAGCCCATCAGTTGCCACCTATGAAGACCAGTGACAAGGTATATTTACAGTTGTCCAAGGGAGACACTTGAACACCTGCCCAGATCATGAAGCCATACAGCACCCCAAGATCTTATGTCGTCGTGACAAATGATGGTCATACCTTTTGCTGCAACTGTCGCTGTCTCAGACCAGAAGCATCACCTCCTCCAGATGATCGCCCAAGCAACCCTCAACAACACCTGAGCCTGATGGGAACAGGAACCACCCACCACCAGGGACCTACTGCACCAGATCTGGGCGTCCTGTGAAAGGACTGAGAGACTGGACTTGTAAAAGCCTAACTAAGTAACTGTTTCAACACTTCAAAGTCAGTATCAAGGAACTGTCTCTGATCAAGTAACTTGATCAGAGACAGTAAATACAATGTTCAAAGAGTAAAATTTAAGAAAATACCAGAGACAGTAAATTGAACATGCCAATGAGAGTGAAGCTCAGTTGTGAAGTTAACAATATGAGTCAGAAAGACAGTAAATTGAACATGCCAATGAGAATAATGCTCAGATGTAAAGTCAACAATTTGAGTCAGAGAGAGTAATTAATTTTTTCGAATCTGATGCTTGAATCAGTGGTTATGTCCTATCTTATACATGTTGCTTCTGTTATGTAAAGAAATAACTAGTAAATGCTATAAAGCATTCTTATAGATTTACATCTCTGCATAAGAGTAAAGCTCAATTTTTGCAAAACAGTTAATAACTCTAATTCAAGGGAAGCAACCTTTCCAGTAATGACCAAAGAATCATAATTACTTCCCTGTAATTTTTACCAAGAGTTCCCTATGGCAGAAATGACTGAATAAACAGCATGTTGTTGAATCCAATTGACATCTGAAGTCATCACTACATCTGTGAAACCCCAAGAACATTACAAGAATGAGATGAACAATGAAAGCACGGGGATGACATGGACAACAAAACAATCATGCGACATCAGGAAGAAGGGAAAGGAGTGGGTGGCGAGAAATAATGGTTTGGAGTACTGCTAGATTTAGTAACCATGTTCATGAAGGGTGTTCTTATATGTGTCCCCCTGTGGGTTCAGGGTAAGAATTGACGCACCGCGTCTCCCTACGTGATTCGTAAGAGGCGAATAACTAGGGACACCGTGACTTGATTAGCATTTACTCTAAACTGTTCTGGTGATTTTCATGCCAAATGGCCTTACATAGCCTAAAAAGGCTGTTAGGCCATAAAACACTATCCATCCATCCATCTTGTATGAGTTCCTTCTCATGGAACATCAGTCACATCTTTTGATGGGGCTGCTTATGAGAGTGTGTGTGTGAGCGCCCGTGGCTGTGTGTGTGTGTGCACATGCATGCATGCACATATGCGTAAGAGTAAGAGTATTTCCTAATAATTGTGGATAAACATGAGTGGAGACTCAGTAACAGCATTTCAATATCTGTGCATTTCCCTTCCTACAATATACAACAACAAATGGCTTTCAAACTGATACCTCTAAGACATACAAAATATTCTCCTAATTTTGTTTAGCAAGAGTTTTTTTTTATAACCTTTACCTGTGCTCTACCTGGACGATATGGAAGTGTTTGAACATCAACAGAAAAATCTTTCATTCATGGTTCTCTCTTTCTAGAGATATTCCTTTCAAATGTGATTTACCAATCAGACGAGTATTGAATATTAGGTTTGTACAAATTTAGCTGTGAATAGGTCGTGCCCAAAAGTGTCACATGAATTATTGGTTTCAGGTGCTGATTCCCTGCTCATGACTTCCATTCCATGCAAGAAAAATGTTTACAAGAAAATTACACTGTGAATGACACTGACATGAGAGATACTGGACAAACTTACCAGCATTTTTCACTTTCAGGTAGGGAACCAGTACTTCTACCGCCTGACTCTCCCGCAGCAGCTGTCTCACTGATGTCTCCTTGGTGCAGTTGTGAAGAATGGAGACACATGAATCGAAACTACTGGTGAACTGAAAAAAGAAGAAGGAAAATGTCATTCACAGATTTGCCAACCAAGAACTGTGCAGAAGAATTCATTGGCACTATCAAGAAACAATTTTCATTCTGAACATAATGAGAAAAGAAAAGAAAAGGAGCACAGCAACTTATATGCTACAGGAAATAAAAAGTTGAGGTTACAGTAATACAGCCACAAAAAGGGGGGGGGGGGGGGGAGGGGTGTGAGGGTGGAATGGTGGAAGATTGGACTGAATTTTTTCTTCTTTTTTAACCTTTTTAGAAGAGCCCAGATTGAACATAAGCCAAACTTTCTTTAACCGAAAATACTTTTTAAAACTTTTCCCTGAGTGGTCATTGGACAGGTAAGATAGGACAGCATGCATTTCTTTCTTTACTGTTGATTTCTTTCTTTATTATCTCTTTTTTTCTCTTTTCTTTGATGATAAAAAAGGGGATCTGCAAAAAAAATAAAGGTTGGTCAAAATACTGTAACCACAACTACTACTTTCTGCGTGGCCTTAGAACTAAGGCTCACTTGGGGAGGAGCAGAGGAGAATTGGGCATGTAGGAGTATCAGGAGAAAGGGGCCATCAGGGAGCATCAGGAGAAAGGGGCCATCAGGGAGTATCAGGAGAAAGGGGCCATCAGGGAGCATCAGGAGAAAGGGGCCATCAGGGAGCATCAGGAGAAAGGGGCCATCAGGGAGTATCAGGAGAAAGGGGCCATCAGGGAGCATCAGGAGAAAGGGGCCATCAGGGAGTAACAGGAGAAAGGGGCCATCAGGGAGTAACAGGAGAAAGGGGCCATCAGGGAGTATCAGGAGAAAGGGGCCATCAGGGAGCATCAGGAGAAAGGGGCCATCAGGGAGCATCAGGAGAAAGGGGCCATCAGGGAGCATCAGGAGAAAGGGACCATCAGGGAGTATCAGGAGAAAGGGGCCATCAGGGAGCATCAGGAGAAAGGGGCCATCAGGGAGTACCAGGAGAAAGGGGCCATCAGGGAGTATCAGGAGAAAGGGGCCATCAGGGAGTATCAGGAGAGAGAGATTCAGAAAATGACTAGGAGTACTTACAGATGCCTTTGTGTGGTTTTCTTCTTCACATCCTCGCAACTCGCCAATGAGTTCTTCATAGATCGTTGTAGTTGCTAATTTTCTGGCAATTCTTTGACTGATGTCTGATGAATTGTACCAAGCTGACCTTATTATCAAAGCAACACGTACTTCCATATTATTCAAGGGTGCATCTTCGGCTTCCAACTCCCACTGGATGAGATTTGTGATTTCAGCTTTCTGCAGCATCATATCATAGAGCTGCTTTGACACTGGAATGAATCCCTTGACAGCAAGGTACTCAGCCATAAAGATATTACGACCTGGACTCTTCTCGTTGGTAATAGTGCGCTCATAGGTGGACCCTGTTTGGTAATAACTCTCCAAGTTAGCCTTTTTGGGGTTGTTCAGGCATTTCTGGCATCCTTCAATCATTGATTCCAGAAGAGGCAGTGTATCTAAATAGTTGGGGTTGTTTTGTATCAGACCCTCAGGAGTGGGGTCTCCTTCCTCCACACCAGGCAACGGTGACTGCAGGCTGTGTCTGCTCATGGCAGAGGTGGGCCTTCTACTGTCACCAGTATTATTGCCTTGTTGAGAGCTCTCGCCAGCTGTGGCAGGCTCAGAACTATTCACTCTTTGAGGGCTTTCACCAGTGCTGGTGGCCTCAGCAATGCCGGGTTTTCCAGGGACGGTGCTGGTCCGATTTTCAGTCTCAGCCAATGCATCACGCTGAGAAATGACTGTAGGAGATTGCCGGTACATGCCTGGGAGTTGACCAGCCACAGACCTAGAAGAACTGCTTGAACTTCCCATTTCTCACTTCTTTGTCCTTCCCTCTACCTTCGTTCTCCATGAACAAAGCTAGTAATTTCCCAGAGATTTCTACAAAATAAATGAATTCACACAGTAGGCGTTATGTTTCGACAAGTTTAACTGAATTCAGCTCATTGGACTACACTTTAAATTAAGGCTACAGAAGAGCAAGCAATTATACTTCCTCAGTTGTGCTATATTTACTTTTTATTGGAATTTGTACATTTATCTTCATAATCATGAACTTGTTTCTGAGTACTAATGAGTATTCAGAGATCTACGACGACATCTCCGAGGCAAATTGAAAATTACACACGCGCGCGCGCGCACGCTTACACACGACGCACACGTTGCACACCGCCCTTTTACAAATTACAATGATGTTTCGGCTTCAAAAATAGAAAAATCCTATGATAGAACAATTGAGCGAGAGAAAAAAGGGCAAAGGCACATGCGACAAATGTATGCAACCAGCTCACTAATCATCCCACATTTGTCACTCACTGTCTGCAAGTTCTCTCTAAGTCGGCCGCGTTGCCCGACAACAACAAACACACGATGCTCACGGACAGACTACTCTGGAAGCCCTGGGCTCGTTTGATAGGCAAGTGGGTCGCCTCGATTCTAGTCGAGAGCGAGCGAGACACACCGACGGGTCAAAGATCGTACGCGATCTTTTGACGGGTAATGAGCGAGACACGTAGGCAACACCTAGCCCTCGAGATTCTCTTAAAAGTTTACGTCTAACAAACGCGCCCCATAACAGCTTTTACGTCATGTCAATTCACTCTCTTTTGAGTGCAAACTGCCATCAAACAGCTATAATTGAGTATTTCATAAAATTTATGACAATTTAGATGATCGATTCTTTGTCATTGTTTCTGACGTAAGTCGAGACTTATCGTGTCGTAATATGAGTAAAACTTCCTGTGGATATTTGTTATTTTTCTGAGGGAACTCTTCAATGCATACTTTTCTACCGAAGTGAACTCGTCGTCCTCAATTCAGGAGTCAGTAAAACGTTCAATAAAGATTCCGGCACATGTTGTGTCAATTTTACTGACGAGATCTGTCGAAGCTTTGTCTTATCAGTATTTTGCTGGATGAGGTTGTGCATTCCAACAAGCTGCTGAGAAACATGACAAATCGCTCACCTTGACTTGCGTGGCTTAACTTAAGGTTGACTGCCTTAAATTTTGACTGGTGTTGAAAAGTTTTTATTGTTGGTTAACTGTCTCTCGAAAAGATCCCTTGATAATCGTCGTATTTTAGTCAACATAGCAACCCGCGGAAAAACCGTTGGGCCTTTGTTTGACTTGCTGTGCTCCAGATTCTTCTATATCCTTTACAGGTAAACGGCAGATATGTGGAACGTGTATTCGTAAGAATTCGTGAATGTCCGGGAAGCTACCGTGACCTCAGTGCAAAGAACGAGTAACACTTGCACGTTTCGTCCCGACACATTTGCTCATCTAACGGTGCACGCCTTTCGGAGTTGAACATATATATAGAAACATCTGTTCTACTAGTGCGTATTTGGTTTGTGCGTGTATGTTCTTTCGCTTGGGCGTGCCGATGGCAGTGTGCACGCGTGCGAGTAGATGCATGTGTGGATACGCGTGTAGTGAGTGTGTGTGTGTGTGTGTGTGTGTGTGCATGCATGTGTGTGTGCGCGCGCGCGTGCGTGTTTATGTAAGAGGAGATAGTAAGAGAGAGAGAGAGAGAGAGAGAGGGAAGAACTAAACTTAACTTTGAGGCCAGTGACCCATTCCATTCAAAAGAAGATCCATAATGAAAACTATATATCGCTGTACAGAAACATCTTTATACAAACTATTGTTTATGAATATGTGTGGATAGGCTCCCCTACACATATTCAATACAAATATTTGATGTCTATGTACACATACAAATCTCTGCAACAGTATACTTTCTCATAAGTCATATAATTTTGTTCTCACAGCCTCCATGCATTAAACATATATATATTGCAAGGGACTATCATTTTTTCATTCTTTCCCTGCATTACAGCTTTACAGCCATTGCATGGTTTCTATTTTTGAACATGGAATCATTCTAAAAACGTTTTTTCCTGAGTTCATCATATATAGGACATGATAGTAGGAAGTGTTCTTCATTCACTCTCACTTTACAAAATGGACAGTTTGTGTCTGGTATCCTTGCATACCTTTTGTTGATGAGTAACTAATTAATTCCAAATCTAAACCAAATAAATACATCCCTGAATATTTTCATATCAAGTGTGTTTAAGTAATTTTCTAAGTCAAAGTTAGGTTTGAATTTGAATACCAAACATATCTATCTATCTATCTTTGCACTCATTCTTTGTATTTCACTCATACCATAAAGCAAGCTTTCAGAGAGAGTGAGAGAGAGAGTGAGAGAGAGAGAGAGAGAGAGAGAGAGAGAGAGAGAGAGAGAGAGAGAGAGAGAGAGAGAGAGAGAGAGAGAGAGAGAGATTTACTTTCAATTGTTCAACCATCTTTCCTATTTTCTGTTTTTCTTTCATCCTTCCTTCATTATTTCCTTCCTTTCAGTCTGTCTTTCATTCCTCCCTTTTTCATTCATTCATTCATTCATTCATTCATTCATTCATTCATTCATTCATCCATCCATCCATCCTTTCTTTCTTTCTTTCTTTCCTTCCTTCCTTCCATTCATTCATTCATTCATTCATTCATTCATTCATTCATTCATTCATTCATTCATTCATTCATTCATTCATTCATTCATTCTTTCTTTCCATTCATTCATTCATTCATTCATTCATTCATTCATTCATTCATTCATTCATTCATTAATTCATTCATTCATTCATTCATTCTTTCTTTCTTTCCATTCATTCATTCATTCATTCATTCATTCTTTCTTTCTTTCTTTCACAGGCTCAACATGCAACCAGCAGCAAAAGGATTGTAATGGCACTGAGTGGGGAAAGCAGGGATGATGGGACCAAACCAACTTGGCAGCCTTAGCAGACTCAGACACTGGGGAAGATGCCTTCTTCAGCTGCACAGCCTATGCAGGTCATCTACCCTGGCTCCAGGCAGCCTGACTGCTCTGCAGGAGACAGTGGATCGTTACAATGGCGTCTCCCTCAATCTGGACCAGCTACCACCTGGCACCACTGATGAACAATTCAGAACCTTCCTACAAGGTGAGGAATTGCATCTTGGAAAAAATTTATATGTGCATTTCTTCTCCTCCTCCTCCTCCTCCTCCTCCTCCTCCTCCTCCTCCTCCTCCTCCTCCTCCCCCTCCCCCTCCCCCTCCCCCTCCCCCTCCCCCTCCTCCTCCTCCTCCTCCTCCTCCTCCTCCTCCTCCTCCTCCTCCTCCTCCTCTTCCTCCTCCTCCTCTTCTTCTTCTTCTTCTTCTTCTTCTTCTTCTTCTTCTTCTTCTTCTTCTTCTTCTTCTTCTTCTTCTTCTTCTTCTTCTTCTTCTTCATTGTTTTCTTCTTTGGTTGGGCATCATTTTGAAGTTGTCATGTTTCATACAGTCTTTGTTAACTGCTCCAAATATGGCTGATGAGTCCAATCCTGGATGCACACACATGGGTGCTGTGTGGACACTGGAATGAAGCTGTCGCTGTTGCTGTGGTGGGTAGTGATTCCTTTCTGCAATCCCTGGCACTGATGACAGTCTTGCCAGCTGTTGTTGAGAGCAAAACTGGCTAGCTTTGTCATGACTTGCTATACTTTTTACTCTGCACATTATTCTTTCTATCATACATTGCATTCTATACATGTCAAGGCCATACATGGCTACACATTCTTGAATATCTTTTTTGGGGAAGAAATATAGATCTGGCCCTGAAATGGTGCTTCATCTTTTCTG
Source organism: Theodoxus fluviatilis (assembly GCA_034096865.1). Taxonomy (NCBI): domain Eukaryota; kingdom Metazoa; phylum Mollusca; class Gastropoda; order Cycloneritida; family Neritidae; genus Theodoxus; species Theodoxus fluviatilis. Next base: position 139,857 of record JAWQFJ010001432.1, read on the forward strand.
ACTGGCAGTCTTGACATCAGTGTGGATTCTGCTGATTGTGTCAGCGCTGGAGAGTCATTCCTTTTGGCCAGGCCTCAAGGAGGGTGTGACACAGCACTGTGGGACTCGTCATTCTTGCCAGGTGGTGGGCAAAACAAATCCTTCAATTCCTCTGGCTTCCTTGCAGCCAGTTCCAGCTCTCTCAAAACCTTTCACCAGGGCTTGATAGACTGCATGGGTCCATGCCTGCCTGCCTGCCTACCTACCTGCCTGCCTAGCTACCAATCCTGTGAGTTCTTGGTCTGGCCTTTAGGTTTTCTGTTGGTCATGGAGGCACATGTGTCATTGCATATATATGAATGGCTATTGAGACCATGTGCACCTGTTCATTAGGTGCTAAAACTTTGAACACTGGGAATGCCTTGCCATATCAGGTGAACTGGCTGTGGTGATTTTTGACTCACATGCGAAGCAAAAGTGAGTCTATGTACTCACCCTTTTCGTCTGTCCGGGCGTCTGGGCGTCCGGGCGTCCGGGCGTCCGAAAACTTTAACGTTGGATTTTTCTCGGAGACTATTAAGTCTATCAATACCAAATGTGGCATGATGGTGTATGATGACAAGGCCTCAAAAAACATACATAGTGACTTAACCTTGCTTCAAGGTCAAGGTCGCAGGGGCCATAAATGTTGTCTAAAAAACAGTCATTTTTCACATTTTCTAAATTTTCTCTGAAGTTTTTGAGATTGGATACCTGACCTATATATGGTATATAGGGCAAAGTAAGCACTATCTTTTGATACCTGTTTGGTTGACCTTGCTTCAAGGTCAAGGTCACAGGAGCTCTTCAAAGTTGGATTGTATACATATTTTGAAGTGACCTTGACCCTGAACTATGGAAGATAACTGTTTCAAACTTAATAATTATGTGGGGCACATGTTATACTTTCATCATGAGACACATTTGGTCACATATCATCAAGGTCAAGGTCACTTTGACCCTTATGAAATGTGACCAAAATGGGGTAGTGAACCACTAAAAGTGACACTATATCTCATGGTAGAAAGTGCCAATAAGCACCATTGTGCTTCCTATGTCTTGAATTAACAGCTTTGTGTTGGATGACCTTGGATGACCTTGACTTTGGGTCAAGGTCACATGTATTTTGGTAGGAAAAATGTGTAAAGCATTTCTTTGTGTATGATGTCATTGGTAGGTTTAGTTGTTTGACCTTGACCTTGAAGGTCACCTGAAGGTCAAGGTCATGTAAAGGTCAAGGTCAAGCATGTGAGTCATATGGGCTTTGCCCTTATTGTTTTCTCTTTCTCTCTAGTTTCGTTTCTAAGAAAATTATCATCAGCAGTGTGCAACAGTTAGAATACTGACAGCTGTGGCCAACTGAAAACAGACCAAGCAATGTGTGTCAACCATCTTGATGATCTGAGGAATCTTTGGAGGAGAGACTTGTCTGGTGGCTTGCTAAGTCTGCCTCGGTGAGCAACTGTGTCTTTTCCAGGCACTTCACTTTCTGACATTAATGCAGCAGACTGACATCATCTCGACTTCCTCACATTTGCTTCTGGTGGTGGTAACAAATCTTTTTAAAAGTTAATGGATTTTGACAAAATTTGGCTCCACTATGCCAGTTACTGGACTACCAGCAGCCACAGAAGCTGTTCTTGCCACTTTTCTCCAAACTCAGGGGCTGACATCTTGGATGGTCACTGCAGAGGAGGCAAATAACCAACACAATTAGAATAAATTACAACGAAAGAACTTGTTTTCTTCCTATCTCTATCTTTTCATTTTTTTTCTTCATACTTTTGCTTACCTCTCCATTTATGATCCATTCACATCCATCTCCTAAAAACATTCCCATCCACATCTCCACAAAAAAAGACCAAAAAAAGTATTTTTGAGCAATTCAGGTATTACTTGCACATGCATGCTGTTGCAATATTATTTTATGCAGATATATATTTTTGTATGCAGTTGTCATTTTTATCTAATCAAGTTTAATAATCCAGAATTTGCCATTTTGAATTATTCCTTCAGCTGCTATACAGAGGTGGCGAAATGCAGAGAAGACAGCTGCCTGGCTGCATGTGTCCATAGAGCGTGCCAGTCTGGTGGCCGTGGCAGCCAGTCTGGGCTTCACCTTCCACCATGCAGAGGATCGCCATGCCTTGCTCAAGTACTGGATGCACAGCTCAGAATCGGACCTGATTCCTCGCTTTGCCACCCACCAAATGGGAGTCTCAGGTAAGATAGCCAACCCACCCTCGCCCACTCATCCACCACCCACCACCCACTGACAGCCAACCCACCCTCGCCCACTCACCCACCACCCATCCACCCACAGACAGCCAACCCACCCTCGCCCACTCACCCACCACCCATCCACCCACTGACAGCCAACCCACCCTCGCCCACTCACCCACCACCCACCACCCATCCACCCACCACCCATCCACCCACTGACAGCCAACCAACCAAACGGCAACTAATTGACTGTCCAATCAACTGACTGACCAATCAACTAACTGGCCAACCAACCAACCAACCAACCAACCAGCCAGCCAGCCAGCCAGCCAGCCAGCCAGCCAGCCAGCCAGCCAGCCAGCCATCCAGCCAACCAGCCAGCCAGCCAACCAATCACCACCCCGACCCCCACAATACACCCCCATCCATCTTACAAGGCAATACACCCAAGTCCACCTCAATCCACACCATCCTCCCCAGAGGTCATGAGGTTTTTACAAAGGATGAATTTTTCCCACACACTTCATTAGGAGAATATTGATAACATGCTCAGATTCTTCAACCTGGAAGCAGAGATGCATAAACTAATGGCTCAGTTACTAATTTTCTCCCCCTCTTTCTGCTCCTCCTCCTTCCCTTCCTCCTCCTGCTCCTCCTCCTCCTGCTCCTCCTCCTCCTGCTCCTCCTCCTCCTGCTCCTCCTCCTCCTGCTCCTCCTCCTCCTGCTCCTCCTCCTCCTCCTGCTCCTCCTCCTCCTCCTGCTCCTCCTCTTCCTGCTCCTCAAAAGTCCAATCCCAACCTCTCCGTGGTGGTGGGGAGACAGGGAGAGGTGACTCCGCCTGGACTCGCCTCTCCTTGACCAACTGGGACCATGGCAAATGTGTTCCCCTACGTAATGGGGCAGCGTGTTGGCCGTGCGCTGCTTCCCGTGTCGGAAGAGGAAGGGATCCTGGTGGTTGAGGGGAGCTGCTGCTGCGGCAGCAGTTGACCCAACACACCACTTCGGCCCGGACTTTCCCTAGACGGGTGGTCAGATGGACCCGGTCTGACCAATCGGCTGGTCGCGTCTTCCGGAGGCGTCACCATTCTTGTAGGGACTAGGCCCTCCTTCCCCTTTCCTCCTTTCCCCTCCCTATTGTTAACGTTCTTAGTGTAGACTTAATTTGCTGGTGACTCCAAAGGTGGCGGCTTATGGGTCAATCGTGTACTGTGAAGTCGTGAGAGAGCCTCACCTTACATGAGTATATCCCCGGAATAGCCCTGGCACGGCGATGCGCTGGTCATCCGCGCAGACTGTGTCCCCTTGTTGGACTCCGTGGTGGGTGGGGAGTGCCGGGGATGAATTTTTAAGCTTAACATAATGGAAACTACAAAACGACAAAAACCACCCATCCAAACGACAGAGAGAACTCTCCTCCAGTTCAGAGAGCCTCTCTGACTCTCCTGCCCACTTCGATGACGACAGCTGGCCTCGCTTTCTACTTGTACGTTCTGTTGAGCAGAACAACCCATTGAACAAAGTGTCACCATTTGCCATTGCAAAGGCCATTCAGGGCATTGCTGGTGAGCCTAAGCAGGTGAAGAAGCTCAGGAGTGGTGACCTTCTTGTGGAAGTGACCAAGAAGGCCCACGCTCTGAACCTGCTGAAGGCATCCACCTTTGCCAATGTACGAGTGAAAGTCGAGCCTCACACAAGCCTAAATTCCTGCAAAGGAATTATTCGAAGTCGTGACCTTGCTGACCTTACTGAAGATGACATCCTGGAAGGCCTGTCGGACCAGGGAGTAAGGGGTGTCCGAAAGTTGACGGCCAGGCGTGATGGTGTGGCCAAGCCCACCAGCACGATCCTGTTGACTTTTGGTACCCCCACTCTTCCTTCCTTCGTGAAGGCCGGCTACCTTCGTGTTGCAGTTGACCCGTTTATACCAAACCCACTGCGCTGCTTCAAGTGTCAGCAGTTTGGTCATCACCAAGACTCTTGCAGTCGCGCTGCCCGCTGTGGGCGATGCTGTGGTGATGACCATACTGACGATGGCTGCCGAAACACCCCGAAGTGTGCCAATTGCTCTGGCTCTCACCCGTCTTTCTCTCGCGATTGTCCCAAGTGGCAGCGCGAGAGAGAGATCCAGAGGGTGAGAGTCACCAATGGCATTTCGTTTCCAGAGGCGCGACGACTTGTGGAGGTTTCGACGAGGCCTCCATCTGGCCCGTCGTATGCCTCTGCAGTGAAGTCGGCCAAGTCTGTGGCTTGCCAGACGACGGTCACATGGCTGAAGGGTGACAAACCGAAGGCTGTGTCTGAGTCTGTGTCTGCTGCTGTCCAGACGACTTCGGGCGAGACGCTCAGGAAGGTCTCGAAACCACCTGAGACGTCTCGGCTGCCGACCAAGGCATCTAAGAAGTCGGAGAAGCGAGCTCCGATGACAGACCGACTTTCGAAGGGGGAGCGAGACCCTGTGCAGCAGCACAATCGATTTAGTGCGCTGCAGGCCTTTGAGAACATGGAGACGGGAGATCCTGTCTCTCAGGTTTCTCAGAGCCACGTCCACTCCCCTAGAAAGAAATGAGTACTGTTATTCAGTGGAACTGTCGAGGTTTGAGGGCAAATTTTGATGAGATTTCACTCCTCATTTCTTTACTTAATCCACTTGTTGTCTGTTTACAAGAGACTCTTATACGATCTTGTGATAAGGTCTCTTTTCGTGGATTCGCTGCGTTTTCGTCTTCTTCTTCGGAAAGAGCTGTGGGTGGGGTGTGTGTTCTGGTGGGAAATGTTCCTCACGGTCTTGTCTCCCTGTCCACTCCACTGCAGGCAGTGGCTGTGCGGGTGACTCTCCACAGACCTATCACCATATGTTCCATTTATGTCCCCCCCAGCTCCTCTTTAAATCGTACCGATTTAGAAGACTTGATTTTTCAGTTACCGCCACCTTTTCTGTTACTTGGAGATTTTAATGCCCATAACCCCTTGTGGGGCGGTCATATCACTGATGCTCGTGGCAAACTTTTAGAAAACTTCATCTGTGATAATGATTTATATCTTTTTAACACTAAGCAGCCAACTTATCTCCATCCTGCCTCTGGGTCATTTACAGCCATCGACCTCAGTCTCTGTTCCCCCTCTCTGGCCGTGGATTTTTCCTGGCAGATGCGGGGGGACTCTCATGGGAGTGACCACTTTCCAGTCGTGCTGACATCTGCCAGACCCTCTGTTGTTCGGAGGCCGTCTCGGTGGAAACTCCAGGCAGCCGACTGGAATCTCTTTCGATCCCTCTGTGAGACTCGGCTCAATGCTGAAGCCCTCGATGGCGGTGATGACCCTGTAGGCTCTTTCACAACTATGTTAACTGAAATTGCCCACCTTTCCATCCCTCAGACATCGACAGCACCACGACGGGTACATCGTCCCTGGTTTAACCAGGAGTGTCGAGAAGCTATTTGTCGGAGAAATAAGGCTCTTCGACTCTTTCGAAGAAACCCATGCCCCGAGAATCTTCGCCGTGTCAGGGAACTCCGAGCTCTGGCTCGGCGTACCATCCGTGCTGCCAGAAGGCAGTCCTGGAGAGAGTACGTTAGTAAGCTCTCTTCCAGGACTCCCATTCGCAAGATGTGGGAGATGGTACGAAAGATCTCGGGGAAGTTCGTTTCATCTTCCGTCTCTCATCTGTCTGTTGATGGGAGGACTGTCGACTCTACACCTGAGATTGCCAATGCTCTGGCTGCCACTTTTTCCTTGAACTCATCTATTTCTTTCTGTAATCCGTCTTTCCAACGGATCAAGGCGGAGCGGGAAAAGGTTGACCTCAGATTCGAGTCTGACGACTCTGAAGTTTACAATGTGCCTTTTTCTCTGCGGGAGCTTCTCGACTCGTTGAAAAACGCCCACGATACTTCTCCTGGTCCTGATGGCATTCATTATCAGATGCTCAAGCATCTACCTAAGCCGTCGCTCAAGTTGTTACTTAAGTTTTTTAATACTATTTGGTCTTCGGGTTCTTTCCCACCTTCGTGGCGGGAGTCTATTGTCGTTCCGGTTCTCAAACCGGGTAAAGATCCTAAAGACCCTGTAAGTTATCGTCCAATATCCCTCACAAGTTGTGTCTGCAAGACCCTAGAGCGGATGATTAACGCCCGGCTTGTCTGGTTCCTGGAGAAGCATGGGGTCCTCAGTGACGTCCAGTGCGGCTTCAGGAAGCGGCGTAGCACGGCTGATCATCTCGTTCGTCTTGAGAGCCTTGTGCGGGACGCTTTTTTGCGTCGGGAACATTGTGTTGGAGTCTTTTTCGACCTCGAGAAGGCCTACGACACCACGTGGAGATATGGCATCTTGTCTGATCTCCACGACATGGGTCTTCGGGGTCGACTTCCACACTTTATTCGTAATTTTCTGCGTGATCGCTCGTTCCGAGTCCGCGTTGGACCGGTTTTGTCACAGTCATATCCCCAGGAAATGGGAGTCCCTCAGGGCAGCATTCTGAGCGTGACTCTGTTCATTGTAAAGATCAACAGTATTGTGGAGTGTCTCCCTCCCGGAATTAACTCTTTTTTATATGTAGATGACTTCCTAATTGTTTACCATGCCAAGAGCATGGATTTTATTGAGAGGCAGCTGCAACTGTCTCTCAATCGTCTTGTGGATTGGTCGAGTTCGAACGGTTTTAAATTTTCATCATCGAAAACTGTGTGCATGCACTTTTGTGCATGTCGCAAATTACACCCTGATCCTGTTTTACTTCTAGATGCATTTCCTTTACCTGTCGTTGAGGAGACCAAGTTTCTTGGAATCCTATTCGACAGGCGTTTAACTTTTATACCGCATCTTAAATATTTACGTATCAAATGTACCAAGGCACTCAACCTATTGAGAGTTGTTGCTCACATCCCACTGGGGAGGAGGTAGCAGTGTTTTAATACTACTCTATCGTGCCTTGGTACGCTCCAAACTAGATTACGGTTGTTTTGTGTATGGGTCAGCTCGCAAGTCGTACTTGTCGATGCTTGACCCAATCCACCATCAGGGTTTACGATCGGTCCTCGGTGCCTTTCGCACCTCTCCTGTGGAGAGTTTATATGCGGAGGCGCGCGAGCCTCCACTTCATTTACGTAGGCGGAAGCTCGCGTTACAATACATCGTTCGTGTAGGTTCTAACCCGACAAATCCTACTTATCATTGTGTTGTCCGACCAAAGTTTCCACACCTTTACGCGGCCAAACCCAACTGTATCCCCCCGCTGGGGATACGAATTGGGAAGGATATCGCGGCGGCAAATGTTCGGATGGACAATTTTTTTACCTATCCTTTATATCTGTCACCGCCGTGGCTCATGCCTGAACCTGTTATTTTACTTAATCTAGCGAAATTTTTCAAGAGTGCTGCCCTCGCTCACATGTACAAGAGTGCATTCCGGGAAATTTTATCTACATATGCACATTTTTACCCACTTTATACAGATGGTTCTAAAGATGGAGATCGTGTGGCGGCAGCTGTTGTTGCCCGCGAAACCGTCTTGCGCTTTCGCCTTCCGGATGGGACTTCGATCTACTCTGCAGAGCTTAGTGCACTTGAGGCCGCTCTTGGCGTAGTCCAGAGCAAGAGACTGCCACGAACCCTTGTTGTCTCTGACTCGTTATCGGCCTTACAGGCTCTGCGGGGTAGGGAAATTTCCCATCCTTATTTGTTTGGTATTTTTGTTCATCTGTGTCGACTACAGTGTGGGGGTGCTGAGGTCGCCTTCTGCTGGGTCCCTAGCCATATGGGCATCCCGGGGAACGAGAGAGCAGATCAGGCTGCCAAGTCTGCTCTCTCCCTTCCCATGTCCCCGGGCAGGATCCCGGCGGGCGATCTGGTACCTCGTGTTACTAACTACATTTTTAATCTGTGTCAGTCCGACTGGGACGGCAAGACACATAACAAACTTCATGAAGTATCTTCTGTGTGGGGTGAGCGACTCTCCCCCACATCGCTCACGAGAAGAGAGGAAGTTGTGCTCTGCCGTTCCCGGATCGGCCATTCTCTTCTGACCCACTCCTATTTGTTGCGGTCGGAGCCTCCACCGGAGTGCCACACCTGCCAGTGCAGGCTCACCATGCGGCACGTTCTGGTGGAGTGCCCTCGACTGGCTCATCTACGGAGTGGGTCGAGCAGTCTGTCTGACTTTTTTAAAGACCCTTTAGCTGTGATAAAATATTTGATAGATTCTGAGTATTATTCTCGTTTATGAGTGGTACTATGTCTTAATTGTTTTCGATATTTCTCCACGTACCTCCTCTGAGGTCTTCCTTTAATTGCATTTTTTAATAAGGGAAAGTATGTTGTGGCCTTGTATGGCCTTCACGGCTGATGAACCCTTGGGCTCCATCCACCTATTCTTTAGTGTTTTGTAAATGACAGGGAAATTGAGGTGTGAAATTTTCCCCTATCACCCATTATGAGTCTTCATGTTTGAAGGCTCTTCACAGCCTTGCTGGCTGGTGGGCAGTGAGACTCGATTTAATTGATTTCATGTCACTGGTTAGATGGACTGTATAAGAACTCACTGTTGAGAAGAGTTTTAATTCTTTGTTAAAGATGGGTGTTTCTTAATGTTGTGGCCTTATATAGCCTACAAGGCTGATAGGCCCTTAAACTCCATCCATCCATCCATCCATCCTGCTCCTCCTCCTCCTGCTCCTCCTCCTCCTGCTCCTCCTCCTCCTGCTCCTCCTCCTCCTGCTCCTCCTCTTCCTGCTCCTCCTCCTCCTGCTCCTCCTCCTGCTCCTCCTCCTCCTCCTCCTCCTCCTCCTCCTCCTCCTCCTCCTCCTCCTCCTCCTCCTCCCCCTGCTTCTCCCATTCCTCTTCTCCCTCCTCCTCCTCCTCCTCCTCCTCCTCCTCCTCCTCCTCCTCCTCCTCCTCCTCCTCCCCCTTCCCCCTCCTTCTCCCCCCCCTCCTCCCCCGCCTCCCCCTTCCCCTCCTCCCCCTCTTCCTCCTCCCCCTCCTCCTCCTCTCCCTCCCCCCTCCTCCTCCTCTCATTCTCGTCCTCCTTCTCTCACTCTCCTTAACCTCCTCTCACTCTTCTCCTCCTCCTCCCTGCATTCCCACCACCCACCGCCCTCTCATTTGACATTCTCTGCTCCTCATTTCTGGCATGACCCAAATCAGTGAAGACAGGGGAAGTAACTCTTTTTTCTTTTCTATTCAGGGCTGGTGATAAACGAGAAGAAAGGGGAGGTGCTGGTCGTGCAGGACAAAAACAGACCAGTATGTATCTGCTACAGCAGGGGATGAAGGATGAAGGCAGTGCATACATGTATGCTCAGATCAGACTGCAAGGTCTCTTGATGTTGAGCCCCCTGTGGGTTTCCCTTTACAATTCCTGAGAGGTTAATAACTTGGGAAACTGTTACGTGACTTGCTCTTTTTTTTTAACAGCTTTCTGTGATCAATGGCCTTAAGTAGTCTACAAGGGCTGAGAGGTAATAAAATTCCATCTATCCCATCCATCCATCCATCCCATTCATTTATCCGTCCATCCATCCATCTATCCATCCATCCATCATCCATCTATCCATCCATCCATCATCCATCTATCCATCCATCCATCATCCATCTATCCATCCATCCATCATCCATCTATCCATCCATCCATCATCCATCCATCCATCTATCCATCCATCCATCCATCCATCATCCATGTCCATTCTGTTATTGGCAGCACTTCAAAGGAGAAATTTGACACTTGCTGATTTTGAGATACAGTGCAGAAAAGAAAATGGTGATCAAAATTGGCCATTTGCAGATTATGGCTTTGTTGAGGAGTTTGACCATTACATTAATCTATATACCCTTGGAGGATCCCCCCTCCCCTCCCAATTTGACCTCTAATTGACTGAAAAAGGAATATATTTTCATGTAGCGTAACTGACTAGTAACAGCCCTAACACAATGCCATGGACACACCTCCTTACACAATAATGCTTGGTTCTGAAAAAATTTGAGGCTTACCACCTGCCACCTTTGACAGCCCAAATCATCATAGTCACAACATACATGTGGAAAGATGATGAACTCGTTCATGGCCTTCATGTACACAAGTGAGGTTGCAGAAGAGTTGTGTCCCTTTCCTTTGGGCGCATCATTAACGTGGCATCTTGGAGCGTAGCTCAGTCAACCTATGTTCATTTGTGAAGTGAAAGATACAGATCAACAAACTGTACCTTTATGACACCTGAAATGTTGAAATCCCTTGTATAGATCACAGTGTATATCTGCATTAGCAAATGAACACGGGGACAATTTCACATGTGATCTAAACAGAGGTGAGAAAGTGCGTTCCAGCTTACTGTTCTGCATCTTTGGGGAACTGAAAATTTTATTTTTCCTGCGCAACTATGTTTGTAGTGAGCATTTTAATGAGAATTTACACTGCAAAAGACACCATCACACCTCTATTGATCACTCAAAATTGCAGCACAAGCCCCGGTCTAAGGAAAGGTAACTCTGAACAACCATCCTCAGTTTCATGTGAAGCGCCATGTCTTTCTATGTAGTGTTTTTGATATCATTTTAGAGGAGATTCACAGACCTGCATGATGGTACCAAGGGTTCAAAATGACTAAATTATCATAGAGACATTTTGTGGTGAGGGTCAAAAAGTGGATGCTTTTTCTTTTCTTTTAAGCGAATACACTCCCTATAGGTTGGGGGTAAGAATAGACCCACCTGTACCCCCCTAATGTGATTCATACACTCCCTATGGGTTGGGGGTAAGAATAGACCCAACTGTACCCCCCTAATGTGATTCATACACTCCCTATGGGTTGGGGGAAAAAATAGACCCAACTGTACCCCCCTAATGTGATTCATGAGCGTGAAAATAGGCAGAATGAAGCAGCTTTGAGTCAGCCAATCACGAGCCTTGAAAATAGACGCCGCCATGTGACCCAGATTTTGCACTCAGCTGCGCAAATTTTGTGCTCTGCGTGATTCGGGTGTAAAACTGCCAATAAACGTCGTTCAGCTTAAGATTACACCCAAATCACGCGGACCGTTAAGGTGCACGGAGTACAGTACCGCCGAGCAAGACGTTTGTCACAAAACACGGCTGGATCTTAGCATTACTCCCCGGGCGTGCGAAGTTAGTCAGGCGGAGTGGTGGGTGCGGTAAAGGTCAGAATAACCACCGACTTCGACCATTTCAGCCTTATTCATGAGGCGCTTGATTCTGCCTGTTGTCGTTGTGTCATACACTCCCTATGGGTTGGGGGTAAGAATAGACCCAACTGTACCCCCCTAATGTGATTCATACACTCCCTATGGGTTGGGGGTAAGAATAGACCCAACTGTACCCCTCTAATGTGATTCATACACTCCCTATGGGTTGGGGGTAAGAATAGACCCAACTGTACCCCCCTAATGTGATTCATACACTCCCTGTGGGTTGGGTGTAAGAATAGACCCACCTGTACCCCACAAATGTGATTCATAACAGGTGGCTAACTAGGGATATCATGACTTTACTTGCTCATATTTTAAATAGTTCTAGTGATTTTATAATAAATGGCTTTATGTGGCATATAAAGGTGGAGAGACCATAAAACTAACTTACTTCATTCATTCATTCATTCATTCATTCATTCATTCATTCATTCATTCATTCAAGAGGATATTGGTCTGCATTAGCCAGCACAAAAGGTAGTAAACAGCCATAACTGCTTAATACCCACCGCATCAGCAATAAGTAATTAAGTTTCTGTGGCCGTTCCAACATGATATCTGCATGACTGCAGAAGTAAATGATACTTTTCTTTCCTGTAATGGTACAAGGGGATGGATGTGTGCATTTTGTACGGATTCATAATTTGATCAGTTGTGGTACATTTACAAGTACATTTGCAATTTCAGTTGACAATAAGGTGGGTTTTCCCATGTGATTTTACTATTGAATTCCAGTGCTTCACTGACTGATGGTGGTATGTTGTTGTTGGAAGGTTGACCAATATCAGTTTCTCCTGGCAGGCCTTTTGAATGCTGGAGAGTCTGAGACATTCTCCTTAATGACTGTATACGTCTGACAGATAGTTCATGTTCAAACACTGTCAACAAATACTTTGCTGATGACATTCAGATTTATGCAGAACTTTTCATCATCTATCAGGTAATGCCAATTGTCTCACCTTGTCTCTTGCAGTACCAGCTCTGGAAGTTTCCTGGAGGTCTTTCTGACTTGGGAGAGAATATTGGTAAGGGGATCTTCCTTCCCTCTTGTTTATGTGAATGAAGGTCAGGCCTATGTGGTTATGTGGCTGAGTGATTAATGCGTGTGACTTGTAGTTGCTTGCAGCCAGTGGGTGTGTTGTTCAAAGCTGTGTGGCTCTCAGAGTTTCATCCTTGAGCAAGACGCTTAACTTGCATTGTTTCTCCCCTCCCAGGAGTAAAACCAGGTATCTGTGAGAGCATTGTTGGCACACTGTAGTGTGATCAACCCTGCTATGTGGCCATGAGCTAGATTTGGGTTAGAATCCTCCCCAATAAGGGGAGTTGGTGCTGGTACAGCATATTCTTAATTGACAAATAAATATTGGCTAATATTCACTAAGTCTTGGCAAATTACTTATTGGCAAACATTCGGCAAAAATTTGGCAACTATTGCGCCAAGTCTTGGCAAATCTTTAGCTTCTTAATAGCTTGATGAAACAAAGTTAAGATCTCGCAAATAAAGGACATTTGCAATATGAGATCGATCGGCACCATGCCCAGTATGTAAGTGCAATGGCTGTCAATGTAAATTAAGTGACATTTTTTTCCCTCCATTATGCTCTGAGGGGATCTCACAAATATATCGCGCCAACAGCTATTGGCATTACCTGTCGAGTCAACATACCAAGTCTTGGCAAATATTTGCCAAGTCTTGGTGAAAACCAATTAAGAACTGGAACACTTGACCAAATATTCAGCAAATATATCCCAAGACCTGGCAAATTTTGACCAAATACTTGGCCAGTATTTGCCAAGAGTTGGCAAACACCAGTTTTAAGAACTGGCTTACCTGACTCTGTGTCACTTTGTTTGTCAGGTGCTAGTGAAGGATTGATCAAGTGACTGAGGGATGGGGGTAAAGTGTAAAGTGGTCTGAGACCCAGACATGGGTGACAAGTCACACAAACCCCCCCCCCCCCCCCCCCCCCCCCACACACACACACACACTCACACACATCTTTACCTTTTTGAAGCAGCAGACAATGATATGTCTGCAACTGAAGCTGCTGCTGAAAAAATTCTGCTGGAATTTCATTGACTGAGAAATCTGTTTTTAATCTGTAACTTTGCAATGTCTGTGTGTGTGTGTGTGTGTGTGTGTGTGTGTGTGTGTGTGTGTGTGTGTGTGTGTATGTGTGTGTGTGTGTGTGTGTGGAGCAAATGCTTACATTTTGTCTCAAAACAAGAAAGGGAAAGCACTCAGTGCAATGTTACCTCTTGTGTGACTTCCTGGAGTGACTATTAGTATTACATTGTGTTGTCTGCTGAGAAATGAAAGAAGTGTATCTGAGACTGTAACTTAATAAGAAAATATTGCAATGGCATATAACTATTTTTGCTGTTGTTATCCTTTCTATGTTGCTTTATGTTATGAAGAAATATGGAGCCTCCTAATGAAGAAAGCATTAATGTTTTGCATTTAATTTATTATGAATTAAGCTGATGTCTTGTTTGAGGAGAAGAGATGGAAAAATAGATTGCATGGTGGACTGTGTAAAAAAGTATATTGATGGACAGCATGGAAGCAGGGTCAAATGTCGACAGCACGTCTACCCTCAGAATGGAAAACTTTGGTCCTCTGTAACAAGTTTGTATGGTGTTTTTTTCAGGAATCTTGATCAAATTCTTATATATATGGCTTTGATAGAAACACTGCAAGTGTGTAATTTACCTGCTTAGAGACTGTGTATTCAATGGGAATGGTAACAGAAGAGCAGCAGCAGCAGCAGCAACAGCAGCAGAGGAGTGCTGTAAAATGTGCCGTTGCAGCCACCGCGATAAATGTCGAATTAAAAAAATTAAATACAAGAGTTACCTCCCTTAGTCCAATAAGGTGTGGCCAGCCGACGGAGACCCTTGTTTTCCCCCTGCCTCTTCTTTCTCCCTAACGAAGTTCGACCCATTATGAAGACCTATCCACTGCTGAAAAGAAGCTGCTGGTAAATTGAATGTCAGCATTCAGACTGATTATATCAGCATCATCTCAGCGTTGCCTAGTTCTTGTGTCTCTTAGAACCCAAACAATGGCGGTAAATGACTAGTCGCTTTAGAAGAACACAGGGCGAGCACAAATGCAAATTTTCGACTTAAAAGTCTTCCTCAGGCATAAAACAAAAACACAACTGCACTGTCCAGGGTCTCTTGTTTCAGATTTTTTTTGTAGACAACCGTCATCTTCGTCGACCTCACAGTAGTCTTTCATCCCATTTGTCTCGTTGCAATCATCTTCAGTCATTGTGCTGCCACGATCATCGTTCAGTATATTACTCGTAAATATGGGGACAGGCCTGCCTACCCGTACGGAAATTCCGTATTTTGTCCGGAAATTAAAAAAAATCGGCGAGCGTTCCGGAAAATACGGGAGTTTATTTTGCGTTCCGGAAATATCCAAATAAAAACTATAATAAAATAATTTCCAAAATCGTTGGCCTGTGGCTGTGCGCGAATCGTTTTCCGAAGCAGTCTACCGATGATTGCCGAATGGGTTTGTTCTGTAATGCGCAGGCGCAGCGCGCGAAAATATTTCCGAAAATTGCCGAGTGACGTCATTTTCGTACAGTGCGCAAGCGCAACGCACGAAGTGTTTTTCCGGAGAGTGCCTGTAGCGTGGAAAATAGTAACCCGTGGAAAACAGTGTCGGAAGTCATCGCAGAGTTATCTGCGAGGGATTTTCTGAAAATTCAACTCTAAAAAGAGACGGCACCCGCCACTCCGCCTGACTGACTTGGCACGCCCGGGGAGTTATGCTAAGATCCGGCCGCGTAAATATATCTGCGTTTTGTGACAAACGTCTTGCTCGGCGGTACTGTACTCCATGCACCTTAACGGTGCGCGTGATTCGGGTGTAATCTTAAGCTAAACGACGTTTATTGGCGCTGCTGAAATGGTCTAAGTCGGAAACATTCGGAACGTCGTTTAGCTTAAGATTACACCCGAATCACGCGCACCGTTAAGGTGCATGGAGTACAGTACCGCCGAGCAAGACGTTTGTCACAAAACGCAGATATATTTACGCGGCCGGATCTTAGCATAACTCCCCGGGCGTGCCAAGTCAGTCAACGGTCGCGTTTTATAAAACCAGACTACAAACAGACTACAGGGAGGTGACTCCCATATTATTTCCGGCAGGGGAGACGGCTTTACACGGGGAAAAACTTTTTTGAACGCTACATCATGTGTTAAACTACACAAATGCACCAAAACCTCGTAAAGCAACTAATGCGTCGTTTGTCGGAATATATTCCATGCGAAGAACAGGTGCAGGAGCGGTAAATTGCATAAAGCACGTCCCTCGCAGATAACTCTGCGATGACTTCCGTCACTGTTTTCCACGGGTTACTATTTTCCACGCTACAGTGCCGGTATGTGCAGTGTTCATGTGCAACAATGGCGTCAAAACGAAAGCCAAGCGATTGTGTTTCTGAATTATCGAAGAAACAGCGGAGGTCGCAGGTCTACATTCCAGCGTACACGGAGAAGTATCCATTTATAGTCCGCGGCACCACTGACTCCACTGTCAACTGTACGACTTGTGATAACCAGTTCAGCATCTCCAGTGGTGGCGCCAACGATATCGAAAGGCATGTTGAAGGCCCAAACTTAAAGCATGTGAAGAAAAATGAGAAGAAGGTCGCAGCAGCGCAAAAACCTATCAGTGAATATTTTACACCGCCTCCTTCTAAAGTGTCCCAAATCGACATCGACGTAATTCGAGCTGAGGCGATGATGGTAGACTTGACAGTAGAACTGAACCTCCCAATGGCGGCATTGGACAAACTGAGTGTAGGTGTAGGGGAAGACCTCCTCTTCCCACACCTCCCCATGGTTATGCTTGCCATAATGACAATCCCTCACTCATCAGCTCACTGTGAGCGCATTTTCCCAGTCGTGAGAAAGAACAAAACACACTTCAGAGGCAGCATGGGATCCGACACCTTGGAGGCCTTGGTGGTAGCCAAGTCCAGGCCTGGACAAGCCCTTGACAGAAACTACAGTGTCAAAGACCTGAAAGGCCTGAAAATTGCCTACTACCAGTCTTTGTCACAGTAAACAAGCTGCAGAACTATTGTATATAGTGTACATAAAATCAGGTATGTTTTGTTTTATCTTTTGGTCCCTGGTTAATGATTAAAGTTGCTTTGTTTTCTTGCACTGTCCCACGGTTTAATACGGAAATCGGAACTGAAATACGGAAATTGGAACTTGGTAATACTGAAATCGAAAAAGGAGGGTAGGCAGCCCTGTGGGGAAAGGCTTATTTCCTCTTATCAGCCATATTTTCCTCCCCTTTGCTTCACGATTATAATGACCAGGTTTTCTTTCCTCGGTCAACGATTTCTTTCCTCGGTCAACGATTTCTTTCACTCATAATGGACTGTTCGCTTTTGGGGGGCAAACTTTCAGGACTTAATTTTTTTTAAATTTAGGCCTAATCTCTTTCACTTGCACTGAAATGACCACGTTTACTCCGGAGGAGGGAGGGAGGGAGGGAGGGGAGGGGAGGGGAGGGGAGGGAGGGAGAGATTGTGTGTTTGTGTTTATGTGTACTTTTATGTGTGCTTTTACGTGTGCGTGTGTGCGCACGCGCGTGTGTGTTGCCGAAGGCGGACGGAAAGACGGACATTCAGAAGGCAAAGAGACGCACGCACGTACACTCACGCACGCACACAAACAAATACAGGCGGAAACTCTCAAGCAGTCAAACACACGGCGTCACTTAGTTCGTGCATTACAACATCAGCGATACCAACTTGTGGAAAACTGTTGTTTCGCCAGAAGCACGATATCCCACGTTAGTTCGGAAAATAGAAACATAATCATTATCAATTATCACGTTCGTGACTTGGAGCATATGCACACATCGCCATGCCTGCTTAAAAAAATAAAATAAATAGGAAATTATAGATACTGGGATATATTATGGCGATAATGATGAAGGTGGGTGGAGTTTTATGGCATGTCTGCCTTTGTAGGTTATGTAAGGCCATTGACTTAAAGGTAAATGTGTGGTTTCATATAGCGACTTATCACTCATGTCTGGGACTTAAACCGCTTTACACTTAACCCCCTAATCACTGGGCAGCATGACCTGTCCTGACTACCAAAGCCGCTTTACACTTTACCCCCTGATCACTGGGCAGCATGACCTGTCCTGACTACCAAAGCCGCTTTACACTTTACCCCCTGCTCACTGGGCAGCATGACCTGTCCTGACTACCAAAGCCGCTTTACACTTTACCCCCTGCTCACTGGGCAGCATGACCTGTCCTGACTACCAAAGCCGCTTTACACTTTACCCCCTGATCACTGGGCAGCATGACCTGTCCTGACTACCAAAGCCGCTTTACACTTTACCCCCTGCTCACTGGGCAGCATGACCTGTCCTGACTACCAAAGCCGCTTTACACTTTACCCCCTGCTCACTGGGCAGCATGACCTGTCCTGACTACCAAAGCCGCTTTACACATTACCCCCTGATCACTGGGCAGCATGACCTGTCCTGACTACCAAATTCGCTGGAGCTGGCTACAGCGAGATCAAGTCAAATCTCCATTTCCATAGTTATTCGCCGTTTACGGATGGCGACGAAAGACGCGGTGGGTCCATTCTTTCGCCCAACCCACATGAGGATACCAGGGCCTGTATTCACAACGGCGATTTATCTTTTTAACACTCGATTTATCTCCTAGCCCCGCGTTATCTTGATCGGTGAGATAAGGTACGCTCGTCAGAGGATCCTAGGTTGCGCTTTGCTATATATACTGGTTTCCAGCCAAGGGAGAGCGGAACAGGCAGTTGGAATCGTCTGAGTTTAGAGATAAATCGGAGTTAAAATAAATCGTTGATAAATAGCCGTTGTGAATACGGGCCCTGGTGGCGAACCTTTTTGTGGGGAGAGTCGCCTGAAATTTCTGTGTTGCCGGAAGATATTTTTGTTTGTGGCATTTATCCTTGATTAGCGACAGTTACTTTGACCTACGCTTCCGTAGTGGCCTCGATAACTTGACCTGCGGGTCAAGTAGTTCAGCCTTGGTGCAATAGTGGCCAATGCTTGATCGGTCAGTCGATCGATCAATCGATCGATCACGCCTATACCGATCGCTGCTTGGTCAATCCAATAGACACAGGTGTGTGGAGACAGGAGATAGTGTTACTTGACGCCTGCCCAGAGAGCGAGACAAACAGAGGAAATGCTTGAAACATTGATACACTTCACTCATCTGGCATTCCAGAACTCGCTAGCCTTGAGCGCTGTGATGTGGGCACAGCAGCTGGGGAGTTCCTTTCAGAAACTGTCTTCGCTCTGGTCTGAGGAATAGCAATTTGTTCACCGCCTTGTATCTAGTAGAGAGTTAAACACACACACACACACACACACACACACACACACACACACACACACACACACACACCACCCCACACCCCCCACCCCCCCCTTTTTTGAAGTTAACACTTAAAAAAAGACTAATGATTCTAATAGTAGACATAGAATTTTATTTCATTGTTTGTGTTGATGTTCATATCCTCGTGAACCTGTGTTTCATACAATATTGGATGCAACATTTTCTTCTCAGTGTCAATGTTGACTTTACTCGTATCTGGAATTCATGATCACTTATTCCAAAATTTGACATGCATTTTTTTCGTCTGTAATAATGAAAGCATCCTCCTGAACCTATACATACATGTAAATGTATCCCTCATCAGATATCAACCTTTGGTCACATACATTTCGGGGCCTCTTTCAGAGGGTTCGGTCCGGTCACTTCCCCTCCGGTTTCTTCACACACACAAACACACACACACACACACACACACACACACACACACACACACACACACAACACACACACACACACACACACACACACACACACACACACACACACACACACACACACACACGCACACACACACGCACACACACACCGCCGAGGTCATTTCGTCCCCGTAAATTTTCTCTCCGGACATTCCTCCTCTCACGCCCTGCACCCCCACCCCCCCATTCCCCCATTCCCCCATTCCCCCCATTCCCCCCCATTCCCCCCAGCCCTGCCCAGCGTTTTTCTCGCTGCAGATCTTGCAGCTGCACCCTCCTCTGAATGAATCCACACACTCCATTCAAACGGACACAATTTTGTACCGGTTGCAGGATGAAAATGGAGACGGCGAGTTGAGATGGAATGAGGGCGATGACAAGAATGGACCGATGATCAGGGGGTAAAATATTGCGGTTTGAGCAGCCAATAAAAAAGGAAGCATACCCTCCGGGATCAGTTTCATTTTGATAGCAGTCCTAAGTGCTGAGATTGTCCTTTATACAATCTGGATAGCAGTCCTAAGTGCTGAGATTGTCCTTTATACAATCTGGATAGCAGTCCTAAGTGCTGAGATTGTCCTTTATACAATCTGGATAGCAGTCCTAAGTGCTGAGATTGTCCTTTATACAATCTGGATAGCAGTCCTAAGTGCTGAGATTGTCCTTTATACAATCTGGATAGCAGTCCTAAGTGCTGAGATTGTCCTTTATACAATCTGGATAGCAGTCCTAAGTGCTGAGATTGTCCTTTATACAATCTGGATAGCAGTCCTAAGTGCTGAGATTGTCCTTTATACAATCTGGATATCAGTCCTAAGTGCTGAGATTGTCCTTATACAATCTGGATAGCAGTCCTAAGTGCTGAGATTGTCCTTATACAATCTGGATAGCAGTCCTAAGTGCTGAGATTGTCCTTTATACAATCTGGATAGCAGTCCTAAGTGCTGAGATTGTCCTTTATACAATCTGGATAGCAGTCCTAAGTGCTGAGATTGTCCTTTATACAATCTGGATAGCAGTCCTAAGTGCTGAGATTGTCCTTTATACAATCTGGATAGCAGTCCTAAGTGCTGAGATTGTCCTTTATACAATCTGGATAGCAGTCCTAAGTGCTGAGATTGTCCTTTATACAATCTGGATATCAGTCCTAAGTGCTGAGATTGTCCTTTATACAATCTGGATAGCAGTCCTAAGTGCTGAGATTGTCCTTTATACAATCTGGATAGCAGTCCTAAGTGCTGAGATTGTCCTTTATACAATCTGGATAGCAGTCCTAAGTGCTGAGATTGTCCTTTATACAATCTGGATAGCAGTCCTAAGTGCTGAGATTGTCCTTTATACAATCTGGATAGCAGTCCTAAGTGCTGAGATTGTCCTTTATACAATCTGGATAGCAGTCCTAAGTGCTGAGATTGTCCTTTATACAATCTGGATAGCAGTCCTAAGTGCTGAGATTGTCCTTTATACAATCTGGATAGCAGTCCTAAGTGCTGAGATTGTCCTTTATACAATCTGGATAGCAGTCCTAAGTGCTGAGATTGTCCTTTATACAATCTGGATAGCAGTCCTAAGTGCTGAGATTGTCCTTTATACAATCTGGATAGCAGTCCTAAGTGCTGAGATTGTCCTTTATACAATCTGGATAGCAGTCCTAAGTGCTGAGATTGTCCTTTATACAATCTGGATAGCAGTCCTAAGTGCTGAGATTGTCCTTTATACAATCTGGATAGCAGTCCTAAGTGCTGAGATTGTCCTTTATACAATCTGGATAGCAGTCCTAAGTGCTGAGATTGTCCTTTATACAATCTGGATAGCAGTCCTAAGTGCTGAGATTGTCCTTTATACAATCTGGATAGCAGTCCTAAGTGCTGAGATTGTCCTTTATACAATCTGGATAGCAGTCCTAAGTGCTGAGATTGTCCTTTATACAATCTGGATAGCAGTCCTAAGTGCTGAGATTGTCCTTTATACAATCTGGATAGCAGTCCTAAGTGCTGAGATTGTCCTTTATACAATCTGGATAGCAGTCCTAAGTGCTGAGATTGTCCTTTATACAATCTGGATAGCAGTCCTAAGTGCTGAGATTGTCCTTTATACAATCTGGATAGCAGTCCTAAGTGCTGAGATTGTCCTTTATACAATCTGGATAGCAGTCCTAAGTGCTGAGATTGTCCTTTATACAATCTGGATAGCAGTCCTAAGTGCTGAGATTGTCCTTTATACAATCTGGATAGCAGTCCTAAGTGCTGAGATTGTCCTTTATACAATCTGGATAGCAGTCCTAAGTGCTGAGATTGTCCTTTATACAATCTGGATAGCAGTCCTAAGTGCTGAGATTGTCCTTTATACAATCTGGATAGCAGTCCTAAGTGCTGAGATTGTCCTTTATACAATCTGGATAGCAGTCCTAAGTGCTGAGATTGTCCTTTATACAATCTGGATAGCAGTCCTAAGTGCTGAGATTGTCCTTTATACAATCTGGATAGCAGTCCTAAGTGCTGAGATTGTCCTTTATACAATCTGGATAGCAGTCCTAAGTGCTGAGATTGTCCTTTATACAATCTGGATAGCAGTCCTAAGTGCTGAGATTGTCCTTTATACAATCTGGATAGCAGTCCTAAGTGCTGAGATTGTCCTTTATACAATCTGGATAGCAGTCCTAAGTGCTGAGATTGTCCTTTATACAATCTGGATAGCAGTCCTAAGTGCTGAGATTGTCCTTTATACAATCTGGATAGCAGTCCTAAGTGCTGAGATTGTCCTTTATACAATCTGGATAGCAGTCCTAAGTGCTGAGATTGTCCTTTATACAATCTGGATAGCAGTCCTAAGTGCTGAGATTGTCCTTTATACAATCTGGATAGCAGTCCTAAGTGCTGAGATTGTCCTTTATACAATCTGGATAGCAGTCCTAAGTGCTGAGATTGTCCTTTATACAATCTGGATAGCAGTCCTAAGTGCTGAGATTGTCCTTTATACAATCTGGATAGCAGTCCTAAGTGCTGAGATTGTCCTTTATACAATCTGGATAGCAGTCCTAAGTGCTGAGATTGTCCTTTATACAATCTGGATAGCAGTCCTAAGTGCTGAGATTGTCCTTTATACAATCTGGATAGCAGTCCTAAGTGCTGAGATTGTCCTTTATACAATCTGGATAGCAGTCCTAAGTGCTGAGATTGTCCTTTATACAATCTGGATAGCAGTCCTAAGTGCTGAGATTGTCCTTTATACAATCTGGATAGCAGTCCTAAGTGCTGAGATTGTCCTTTATACAATCTGGATAGCAGTCCTAAGTGCTGAGATTGTCCTTTATACAATCTGGATAGCAGTCCTAAGTGCTGAGATTGTCCTTTATACAATCTGGATAGCAGTCCTAAGTGCTGAGATTGTCCTTTATACAATCTGGATAGCAGTCCTAAGTGCTGAGATTGTCCTTTATACAATCTGGATAGCAGTCCTAAGTGCTGAGATTGTCCTTTATACAATCTGGATAGCAGTCCTAAGTGCTGAGATTGTCCTTTATACAATCTGGATAGCAGTCCTAAGTGCTGAGATTGTCCTTTATACAATCTGGATAGCAGTCCTAAGTGCTGAGATTGTCCTTTATACAATCTGGATAGCAGTCCTAAGTGCTGAGATTGTCCTTTATACAATCTGGATAGCAGTCCTAAGTGCTGAGATTGTCCTTTATACAATCTGGATAGCAGTCCTAAGTGCTGAGATTGTCCTTTATACAATCTGGATAGCAGTCCTAAGTGCTGAGATTGTCCTTTATACAATCTGGATAGCAGTCCTAAGTGCTGAGATTGTCCTTTATACAATCTGGATAGCAGTCCTAAGTGCTGAGATTGTCCTTTATACAATCTGGATAGCAGTCCTAAGTGCTGAGATTGTCCTTTATACAATCTGGATAGCAGTCCTAAGTGCTGAGATTGTCCTTTATACAATCTGGATAGCAGTCCTAAGTGCTGAGATTGTCCTTTATACAATCTGGATAGCAGTCCTAAGTGCTGAGATTGTCCTTTATACAATCTGGATAGCAGTCCTAAGTGCTGAGATTGTCCTTTATACAATCTGGATAGCAGTCCTAAGTGCTGAGATTGTCCTTTATACAATCTGGAAAGGTTGTCTCCACAAGTATATATCCCCCCTGTGGGTTCGAGGTAAGAATTGACCCACCGGGTCTCCCTACGCGATTCGTAAGAGGCGAATAAGTAGGGACACTGTGACTTGATTTACGTTTACTCGATTCTAGTGATTTTAGTGCTTTAATGGCCTTACATAGCCTACAATGGCTGATAGGCCGTTAAACACCATCCCTCCATCCATCCATCCACAAGTCTATAATGGCGCCCTTGCAGTCTCTATTAGAGAAGTTATTGCAGCACTCTCCAGCCGATGACGTAGATCGTGCAGTGCAATGGACCTCCATATTGATTAGAGTTAAACGTGGGATTTCTAACGCTCTGTATTTGAATCTCAGTTCTCGATACACAGCTTTGCATGATAACTCTGTTGCCATAAAGCGCTTTGTCCAACATGGACTGAACGTGTGCAATACGTTATATCCAAAAGCATGCAACACGTGCCCTTATAATATATGACAAACTACATTTAGTGCGTGATCTGCCTTCCAACTCTCTTTTGAAGATCGCCATTACTTTGCAAGATTGACGGATGTTATTGGTTGTAATGTGGCCACACCATCATCACCTTGTCATTGTCATTGTCATCACCTCCCTGGCTGTGACAAGCAGGTAGACAGATCAGCTGGCAGGAAGGCAGGCTGACAAACTGACGGACGGATGGATGGACAGACGGATGAATGGAGACGGATGGATGGACAGACGAGCGGTCGCATACTACAGGTGCGGGGCTGGTGGATAGTTCGGCAGGCAGACTGACAAAATGACCCACACGTGTTGAAGTTGGGCGCACGCATGCACGCACGCAAATGAACGCGAAGGAACTCAGGCGTGCACACATGCATACACCCGTGCACACATACACCCGTGCACACACACGCGAGCTCACATATGCACGTAAGCACGCACATAAATACATAGAGATGCACGCACACGGATACACACACATGTACACACGCACATAGACTCACGCGCGCGCGCGCGCGCACACACACATACACACACACACACTTGCTCAAACACTATACACACACGCACGTACACATACACACACACACACGCGCGCGCACACACACACACTTTAACACACTCACACACTTTAACACACTCACAAATACAGGCACACACGCAACACACACACACACACACACACACACACACACACACACACACACACACACATACATACATATATATACACACGAACGCATGCGCACAAACACACTCACAGACACACTGACGCACACGCATAAATTCACACACACACATGCACAAACACTACACACATAAACACGCACATCCACTGCTTCCCCTCTCCCCCTCCCCCCCCCCCCCCCCCCCCACCCCCCATACGTGTGGTATCTACGTGACCTGCCATTCCCACTCCTCTCACACGCTGCTTCAAGGTAGCGGACTACCCACAGTGTAGACATATCCCACCAGGAACCCCTTGGGGGTGGGGGGTGGGGGACCAGATCGCAAGTCCTCTCGCTTTTTTGATGAAGATAAATCCTAGGCGATTATGGCGAGTGTCTGGTTGTGGGGGCACTTCAAAGGCGCTACTTATTATCTAGGTGCGGGTCCGCCCCCTTTCCCTCCCACGGGCGGCAGAGACTGAGAGGGAGAGTTTGGCTGGGACTGTCACACGTCTTGTGCCGGCACCCTTTGATGTGCCTGGACCCCTTGGCATGAGACAAGGGAGGGT
>JAWQFJ010001432.1:167500-172500 GCA_034096865.1 Theodoxus fluviatilis
AAAAATGTATTCTCGAGTCACGTGACCTGCCAGACGCCCCCATTTCTCTTCGAGGAGTCGAGACCAGCGTTTCCAGAGTCTGTGAGGAAGTTCCCGGGGGGGTGGGGGGTGGGGGGTGGCGTGCTCTCTAAGACGGTCTTGGAGGAGAAGCACTGGCGTCGAAGCATTGCCGCGAAGGAGATGAATGGATGGGTGGACGGATGGACGGATGCATGAATTAATGATGGATGAATGAATGATGGATAAGGAGGGATGGACGGATGGATGCATGGATTTATGGATGGATGAAGAATGGATGAAAGAACAAATGAATTAATGAATGGATGAAAGGATGAATGGATGCATGGATTAATGGATGGATGAAGAATGGTTTGATAAAGGAATGGATGATGAAGGAAGTATGTATGGATGGGTGAATTGACGAATGGATGGACGAACAGCTGGATGGATGGATGGATGGATAATTGATGGATACGTGGATGAACGGACGAACCGATGAA
Organism: Theodoxus fluviatilis; assembly: GCA_034096865.1. Lineage (NCBI taxonomy): Eukaryota > Metazoa > Mollusca > Gastropoda > Cycloneritida > Neritidae > Theodoxus > Theodoxus fluviatilis. Next base: position 168,001 of record JAWQFJ010001432.1, read on the forward strand.
CAAAGGAATGGGTGAACACAAGGATTTTGGAATGACTGAATTGGAGGAATAAGTAAGTGGATGGATTAGTCGATTGATAGATTAATTTATATATATATATGAAAAGATTATGGATTAGTCTAGTGATGGAGTGATGAAAGAAAGAAGGATGCTCACGTTCCGATGATAAGGGAAAGGAACCAATAGGCGTGGCAAATAGAAGTCATCCGGGTAGTCAGACCTTCTCATACGAAACAGGCACTCCACAGATACAGTCTTCACCTATCTGCTTGGCTGCATGGATTCCCACAGAGGAAGTCCAAGTGAGTGGCCGTATCAAGTGACCATTGCAAAACAGCCAACAAAATGCAGTGTGCGAAGAAGTCATAACAAATAACAGAAGCGAACGAGTCTTCCAAATCGCAACACTCCCGAATGAAGAATCTGCAGTGTGCTATCTCTAAGTCAAGGAATGCTCCCTCCTTGAAAACTTCAACTTCAGCCTTTCCCTCACTCCCTATCCCTTCCTCCCTATCCCTCCCTCTCCTATCCCCCTCCCCCCCCCCCCCCCCCACCCTCCCCTCGGACCCTCTGCCCCTTCCCACTGCGATGGTCAAGGACTGCCCGGGCCTGGGAAAGGGAGAGAGGAGCAAGGGTGCTAAAGGAATCTGAGGGGACGGGGCCGAGGGCCGCATAGGCGCGTTGCTACAACAGCGACGGGCGTACCGTGCGAAGAGGGTGGGGACGGACAAGTTGCAATCGCTCGTCTCTTCCTCGCCCCTCTCTGTCACCCTCCTCCTCCCCTCCGCTCCCCTCCCCTCCCCCTCCCCTCCCCCCTCCCCTCCCCCCTCCCCTCCCCCTCCCCTCCCCTCCCCTCCCCTCCTCTCCCCTCCCCTCCCCTCCCCTCCCTGCTCCCCTCCCCTCCCCTCCCCTCCCCTCCCCTCCCCTCCCCTCCCCTCATCACCACCCTGTAAATCCCTCCTATAACACGCTCCCTTTACTTCCTTTCTTCTTCCTGCTGCTCTCTTCTACAAACCCCCCCCCCCCCCCACCCCCCCCCCCCCCGCGTCCGGAACACCTTCGCTGACCCTACTAGCCACAGTAACCTAATTGTACCCCGATCCTCTATCAAAGGTATATTCTGGACACAGTGAGGCCCCGACCCGCACGAGAGGTAGAAAGAGTAGTTGGTCTCGTACACATCTTAGTATGTAACTCAAAATACTCCGTGCTGAACGGATAACATGTCTAGTTTTACCGCCCTTGGCTTTCATAATTCGCCGTCACTCCAGTTTTTCTTTCGATGGTGGATTTCTGGGTGTTATCAATCGAAATTACGCAAGACAGGAACTGCACGAAGTGACCAATGATCGACAAGTCACGGGGTTACAAAATGCGGCCAGAGCGGGTCAATGCATGCGCTTGTCTCTCATTCCTTCTCCCAGTTTAATGAACTCGAAAGGAATTAAATGGAATGGAGAGTATGATTATGTAATCGTGGTTTAAAAAACAAACCAACTTGATTTGTTTTCTTAAATCTGCGGTTTCTTATTCTCCAGTTATACCAAGCCAAGATCGTATGGGGCGTATTACGTGGCGCTAAGTTGAGCTACGGAAAGGATGGATCGTTCTTTTAAACCGAAAACCACACTTATGATTTAAGAGGTAGCTCGCAGCAGAAGATAAGACAAGGCTATTGCCGTGAGAAAGCTACGCATTTAATTCAATGGCTTCATTTTCCCAAGCACTCTGTGACCTAAAGGTGTCCGTGATAACCCCCTTTTACCCCCAAAGAAGTGTTATGTTTTTATTCCCGTTGACCCAGGGTCTCGGGCTGGAGGGATGCTAACAGGAGCTCGGAATGCGCCATCTGACAAATCTTCATCCTCTTCATTCAGACGTTGGCACCTCGGCGTCGCTTGAGTGTGCTCATCGCAGCACACCCCAATCGCGACTAATCCCAACCAAGTGTTTGCCTTCTTCAAGTGCTTGTCGCCAAGTGTGGGCTCTCGCAGTTCATTTCGAGCAGTGAAAGCCCCCTGGGGAAAGCGCCCATGCTCGTGTGTGTAGCCATTTTCCTTCGAGTCTGGAAAGAACACATAATGAAGAGAAAGACACTCCTTCTTGTAGGTCTCATTGTGAACGTGTGTGTCCACTCGAGAGTCTCGGAGGGCGTAATGTTTTGATAGACTGTGAATGTAGGTAACATGGACGGCCCTGCACTGATTGACTGAGAGGGCCCACGATGATTCTTACCTGTTCTGATTGTTGCAGGTGAGACGGCGGTGCGGGAGGTGTTCGAGGAGACAGGTGTGAGATCAGGTGAGTTCATTCAGGACACATGGGGTTGACTCGGTCTCGCGGTGTTTCACTTTGTTCTTTCTCTGAAAGAGACCATGCTTGTAGTGTGCACCTCACACCAATTAGTAACTCGTTAATTAAGGACACCTAGGAAGGTTCTAGATGTATCAAGGTCTCTGTGTAAACACAAATTATATAACTGGTTGATCACACGACAACCCGTTGATTTTCTATTGCCCTGGTAAAATTTTCAATTAAGGTTTGATTTATTGGACTAGAGGTTGCTTTTCAGGACTGCAAAAACGAAGCTATCCGTACGCAGTGAACTGGTCATGCGCAGAGCATTGTGTGACGTCAGTCTGAATAAACAGTAACACAAGGTGGCACCTGAAATTGTCCATAACAATTTCACCCAAGGAGTGCATAAAAACCCACTACTGTTTTTTTTTCTTTGCTACCATTAAGTGATCTCACTGAAGGTTTGCATGAAATATCTCTTCCTCTTTCCATTCTTCCGTTTGTTGTTGTTATTTAAGCTGGCAAGCATCTTGCAGTCTGCAGTCGAAGAATCTCATTCTTCATCGTCGCTGAACCTGGCTTTGGCTTTTAATGGGTAATTTCCCTTTTGCGAAAAGAACTCTTTTTCGTCTCATGTTTCGCATTTCGGTATGGCCCAGCGTCTTGGTCAGTGAGAAGTGGACACAGGGTGAAAAATCACTGCGGTGTGACAGATTAAGAAATATACAAAATGTTATTATTAGGGAACATATATGACGTTTGAACTTGCTGTTTCACTTTGTGGGAAAAAAGCTTTGTTTATTGTCGTCGGAATCAGCAGATGTCAGAAGCATTCATACTACGAGTTTCAGGAATACCAATCAGAATTCGCTATGTTCAGTATCATCGGAATTCGCAAAAGTCAAAAGCATCGATACCACGAGCTTTAGGAATGCAATCAGAACAGTATTCAATCGAGTCTCTCATATTTTTCGCTAGTAGTTGCTGATGGACTTTTCCTCTGAGGACCGTCAGTTGTCCCGCATTTCTGACAGTTTCTTGTCCGCTGCTGATGGACTCGCAGAAAAAAATTGATCCAGCCTGTGCTGCCATGACACCCCATTATGAGCTGGATTGCTTAGATCTTCACGTTTCAGAAATACGCTCACGCAGCATACTATGGATATTCAACACTGACACTCGCTATGGAAGACATAAATATATTACTGTTGTACGCGTGTTTACACACCTGAGAGAAAAATTGCGTCTGAACTGAATCACTCACAATGGCAAGAGGTTAACAGAGGATGCGGTGTAGCCGCCAGCCGTTACCAGAGAAGAATAGGTCCCACTGCATGTGCAACGTAATGTCTTCACAGCAATCACGTCGCGTCAAGAATGTGGCTGTTCCTGTAGGCCATACAGTTCACTACGGTCTGTCTGTTCATTGTCATACTTTCTTATGGAGCTCTACACCGCAACAATGACAGTCTCATCCTTCTCAAAGAGAGCAGTTCAGCAATGTATTTCTTAATTACCTATTTCTCTCTCTTAAAAAATAGTATAAAGCGTCAGTGTTGAAGTACAGAGGACACATCAGTACTTGTTAGTTGGAGTCGTTACAGAACAATTAAGCATATAAACACCTAGGCTTGTGTTTCAGTTACAGGGCAACTCAACCATATAAACACCTAGGCTTGTGTTTCAGTTACAGGACAACGCAAACATAGAAACACCTATGCTTGTGTTTCAGTTACAGGACAACGCAAACACATAAACACGTAAGCTTGTTTTTAGTTACAGGACAACACAAACATGTAAACATTTATGCTTGTGTTTAAGTTACAGAACAAGTCAACCACATAATCACATAGGTTTGTGTTTCAGTTCCAGAACAACTCAACCATATAAACAGTTATGCTTGTGTTTTAGTTACATAAACAGTTATGCTTGTGTTTCAGTTACAAGACGACTTAACCATATAAACACCTATTCTTACATTTTGTGCACATGACGATCTAGGAAATGATCATATTCTCTTTGTTTGAAAACGAGACAGTGTCATTTGTGAATTTCGTTCACTGCAGGAGCAACCCCCAAAATCATGAGTGCTGCATGAGTGACTTGCCAGCAAGACTTGCACTCTGACAGTCACCACACAGTTGCCCAAAGAAGTCACGACAGACAGACTCATTGCAACACCCAGTAGATCCTTCAGCTCTA
>JAWQFJ010001432.1:177500-192500 GCA_034096865.1 Theodoxus fluviatilis
CGCCTTGTTTATCCAGTCCTATCTAGGAGCCTCGTATTTTCTCGTGGAAACCATCCCTTCCTAAGGCTAGGCCCCCTGGTGGACTCTGTGGCCGAGCGGTTAGAGGCGTTCTACCCGCAGTCGCTTGCGGCTAGTGGGAACGCTGTTCGATGCTGCAGAGATTGCTTTGCCCACATTGCTTCTTCTGCCGAGGAGTTAAACTGGTCACTGGGCGCTCCACAGTGGCGACCGAGGATGAAATTCCCCAAAATAATTTCGTTAAAAAAGGAAAAACAATAGTTTAGGTGGTGGTGGTGGGGATGATGATTGATGATGATGATGTTGATGATGATGATGTGATAAGCTAGAAAAGCTAGTTAGTGTTGGAAAACAAAGTAAACTCGTTCTGTCTCTGTCTTGCCTTCCGTCCGTCCGTCCGTCCGTCCGTCCGTCATTTGGTCTGTCTCATTTGGTCTGTCTGTCTTTCATTTGGTCGGTCTGTCTGTCTGTCTGTCTGTCTGTCTGTCTGTCTGTCTGTCTGTCTGTCTGTCTGTCTGTCTGTCTGTCTGTCTCTCTCTCTCTCTCTCTCTCTCTCTCTCTCTCTCTCTCTCTCTCTCTCTCTCCCTCCCTCCCTCCCTCCCTCCCTCTGTATCGATGAGTCTGGGCATGTCTGATGCCAGTGCTGTGAATGAGGGACGATGGGTGGTCCGTGCGTTTGTTCCTCTCTGCCTCCACAGCCATGACCCTAGTTCCAGCCCCTCTAGTTGTTTGGGCGGCCTGTGTGTGGCGCCTCGCCCATAAAGGAAGCCCACTGTCGGGTGATAAAAGGCAATCGAGGGCGATAATATCATGCATTCAATATTGTGGATGACTCCCTCCTTCCTGGCTCCTGCAGGCTTTCACGGGCAGAGAAGAAACGCCAACAAAAAAGTGTTAACACCCCTTTAGGTAGGGTCGCTCGCCCCCGACAGATCCTCCACACACGCCATACAAACCTGGAACAATGCACCAGCAGTAGAGTCTGGCGTTTTGGGCAAAGGGCGACGCGATCCTTGCGTTTAATCTTGGCCATCTCAAGTCCCCTGCTCCTTGAGTCCATGCCTGTTTCCAATGCAATCACACCTGAGCGATGCCCCGTTTGTTCTGACATGCAAAGCACTGAGGACTTGGAGCTTCTTGCCCTCACTGCGCCTGGCGGACTGCTGGAGTCGCGGGCGACGCGGTTCCAGGCGTAAAATAGGTACCTGGGAGCGACTGCTGTACATCTAGAGCAGAAGCAAAAATAAGAAGAGAGAACGTGTCGGTTATTTTTGAGTAATGAATGATTATGTGTGTGTATGTGTGTGTGTGTGTGTGTGTGTGTGTGTGTGTGTGTGTGTGTGTGTGTGATGAGAGAGAGAGAGAGAGAGAGAGAGAGAGAGAGAGAGAGAGAGAGAGAGAGAGAGAGAGCAAGACCGTGTCGTTTTAGTCCGCTCCAGTCGTTTCATAAGTTCAGTTCTGTCTAAAGCAATCACCAAAAACAATTTTCACGATGTGCATTATTTCGCACCTTCTCTCGTGGAACATAATCCATACTTCGTCTGTTGTGGCGTGCGAAGTAGTAAGATCAAAACTTATTTATTGTTTATCGCCCAACCATGAACTCCTCTCCCTCTCCCTCCCCCTTTCCCCCTCCTCCTCCCCTCCCCCTTCCTCCCTCCCTTTTTTTTCTTCTCCCACGCCCACTGCGTCCTCTCCTTCGCCCATCAGTGTTCACTTCCCACGCTTTCCCACTGAACTTAAGTGACCAGTGCTCAGGCACTGTCCCTGACCTTCCCCTTAGCCCCACCATCACCACACCTGATGAAGGCTCTACGATCCGAAACGTTGTGTGCTGCTTGTCCTCGACCACGACCAGTACCTGAGGTAGTCCAACCTACCTGTACCTTTCTCTTCGGACGTGGAAGACAAGCCTCCATAACGAGAAAGAATCCAATGGGCCAAAAGTCTTGTCCCATTTTGCGAGGGGAATGAACTCAGTGAGCCGTTCCTAGCACCTTTCATTTCATTCCTTCGAGGGAAGCAAGCTCCAGGAACCTCCTTGATATCGACAGTGCACGCAACTGAACTTAGTTTCTCCAACGCTGCATAACCACTCATCCGCTGTGATAGCACGACCAGTGAAATGCACAGACGCTCTTGAGCCATGCCCTGCGCTGTTATTACCGAGCCATCGTGTTAGATCTGATAGAGAGGAAGGTGAAGGGTAGGGTTTAGAGAGAGAACCCAAGGAGCGCTGCTTGTGAAGCACACGGGAGGGAGACCTGGTTACTCGATCTCACACCTCTCGGAGATTTCAAGGACACTGCATCGTCGTGGCGCCCTTTTTCTCTGCTGAGTTAGAGACAGCCCCAGTGGCCATCGAGGATCAATCGGGAGAAGAGGTGAAGTGAGCGTTTGCTTATGAAGCAAGAGTGTGACTCTCCAGATAGTGAGAACAATAGAAGGTTTTGACATTTCGTGTGTGTGTGTGTGTGTGTGTTTGTGTGTGTGTGTGTGTGTGTGTGTGTGTGTGTGTGTGTGTGTGTGTGTGTGTGTGTGTGTGTGTGTGTGTGTGTGTGTGTGTGTGTGAGAGAGAGAGAGATAGTGTGTGTGTGAGTGAGTGGGAGTGTATGTATGTGTGTGCGTGCGCGCGCGCGTGCGTGCGTGCGTGCGTGTGTGTGTGTGTGTGTGTGTTTGTAAAGCATTGACTTTGAGAGCATGCTGGTTAAACTTTTGATGTATTTGGAAAGAACTTCATAAAACTTTCATACATCAATAATTCTGTTGTACTTCTGAGCATTACGGATGATAAACTCTTTCTACCACATTACTGGCGTGACTTTATAGCAAACACTATCATAGTAAGTGTTGTCAAAATCCCCCCCCCCACTTGGTAGAGGTTAACCTTGTGCCTTTTTTTTTTGGGGGGGGGGGGGGGGGGCAGCGCGGGAAGGAATGGGTATACGTGCGGGGTGGGGTAGGGGGTGGTTTTCGGGGAGGGTGTGTGTGTGTGTGTGTGGAGGAGACGGAGAAGAGGTGGGCCTGAATGTGGGGTGGTGTTAACAGTCTGTCTCCTCGCGTCTCTCATTCACGGCAAGACGGTTGGGTCTGACTGCGGGCTTTTGTTGCGTCACAAAGGCGAGCATTCCAGCGTGCTGGCTCTAGCGTGGATGTCTGTACCGAGGGTCGGCCCTCCACGCTGAAGCAGGCGCCAGACTGAGCAGACCTGGCTTGCGCTGACGCCTTAAGAGGGACCAGGCGTTTGCACAGCCACGCCACTCCACGTCGTATCGCTAATTTGACCTGCTCTGGCAAATCCAGGGTCGAGTCGTTGAGGCGCTGGTGCTGGATGGCTAAGAGAGACTGACTGGGATCCACCAGAAGTGAAATGAGTGCTTGGTAATTTCCGATATATATTAAAACAATTATGTATCACATGATGTTAGGATTTTCACGAATTCCATTTATATAAATGGATGTTGCAATTCTTTCTTGTCGGTAACTGTGTCATTTACCTCCGTTGTTTTACATAATACTATGTTAATTGAATTCCAATTTTAAAGTAAATTTTCTCGAGAGCAGTTTTTCCGGACCTATGCTCTCTAATTTGTCATAATGTTGTCATTTTCAGTATACTGTTTAAGAGGTATCAAATTAAAGGAAATTCATTGCACTTACTGAGTGTTTTTCAGTATCTTGAAAAGTCGATCTAACCTTGTTTTTGCCAGAGCAGGCGACATATTGTGACGAGGGGCCAACCTTGTCAGTCTGAGGTCCAATGTTGACAGGTCAATTTCTGTGGTTTGCATCACTGAATTCGGGGGCTGGCAAGGCCCTGTTCGATTAAGGCTATAAGAAATGTAATGTGTCCGTCTCTGATTGTCCTTGATTGTCGTATATATCGATTGTTGTAGGAATGATAAAGTTGGGTTTTACCGTAATTACTCCTCCTACAATCAGGGGTTGAGGAATTTCGAATTTTTTTCCTTCTGAAATGAAAGAGAACCGAATGAATCTAGTACTTCCACATTTAAAGAGAAAATGCTTTTCCCATTGTACCGGCAGCCTATTGGTGCATGAAAGTGTGTGGAATCGTGAGGTCTATATATGCTGTAGTGGTGTGCGTACGATTCCTCAACGTTACTGGGACACACAGCCGTGGGTTGCAGCTGGTGGAGGTAGTTATTATCGACTCAATCCGTAGGCTACAGTGTGCTGACATTGCTGTCTTAGCTCCTATCGAATGTGTCTTAAGAATGAGACGTAAACCGATTTAACGAGGAGGACGAAAAGGTAAAGTGAAGTCACTTTCAATGATTTACTTGCCATCAAGGAATTCATTGCGCTTACCAAATGAGTCATGAAATGATGAACAAAATGAATCGAAAAGCTGACCATACACGCTGGATAGCAGTGAAAGCAACAAATATCACCTACGGGCTAATCAGAATCCGCTGCAATGAGAAGCGTGGACCGCAGGCGGCACAAAGACGACCTCGACGACAACGAGATTGATGACAATGCATAAACCATTATCATTTTCGCATAACTATTTCTTTTCTTGAACAAAACAATGCAAAGTTAAGGGTGTCTTGTATTTAATATCGAGGACATTTTCACAAATACAACAGCATACTTGAAAATACCGACTCCTACAAGATTAATGATAAAGTAAACACTTTCGGATCCATTGACACCGAGACGCTAGCTTACTAGCACGTTCCGCTGTGAAAGTTACGTCTTTCTGGTGACGCACTATAAATTAAAGTCACGTGACCTCCTTCAATGCGGTGCCAAAAACGAGCTCGCAAATCGGCTTCAAACACAAAGTTTAACTTTTCTACGAAAACAATAAAAGATAAAAAGATAGACGTGCAGTCTGAAATATTGTATTTGCTGTTTTGTTTTGCTTTAGAAGGAAAAAAACACACAAAGTTAGCTCTTTTCCTTTTAAAATCACCGAGCCTTTGCTGTTTAACGAAAGGAAAGTCTGACGACTTCAACACAGAGCGTGCCTCAAAGCCTGATTCCCACTTGTTGGCACTCACGGAGCTGTCTGCCGAATTAGTGCTTCGCTCAGCGGATTGCAGTGCATGCGTGGAGTGGGTGAGTGGGTGTGGAGACGTCGCAGCCATCAAGACACCTCCATGCAAAACCCGGCCTGTCTGCCAGCGGAAAATTCAGCCCAGCGTTCCGCAGACTGATTATCAAAGGCCCGCTTTCGTTTGAATAGTTAACGTCCCACTCACACCTCATACTTGCGTTGTCTCCTCGGGCCCTCTTTATCCCCCCCCCCCCCTCCCCCCTCACCCCCCCCCCTTTCACCTCCTACCCTTTTTCCATGCCCTCTCTTTTCGAGGCTGTTTTAATTCGCACTCCTTCCCCCTTTTTATCGTATGGTCTTCTTTTGCTAACCCACCCCCCACCCCCACCCCTCCTCCCCCCCCCCCCCACCCCCAACCCACACACTCACCTTTTAAAGGTGTACAGACAATAAGTAAAAATTGCCAAGTCCGCGATGACGAAGTATTTGTGTCGGCGCTCTTCGAGCTGAGCAGGTTTAGGGTTCCAAGGACCTGAAAATCGGAGTCGCAGATTGCTGAACATTTTTCCACGTAGTAGCGGGATTGCGTCGGTTGGTTTCATCAGGAGATTGCCCTATGTCCTCATTTCGCACTAGCGGGTCAGTTAAAAATACCAACCCAAGTCAATCGATGTGTGCTATGCATTGACGTTCATCTTCTACGCATCTGTCTTTGCAAACTTCCGTCGACGCTTGGAGCTGGGAGGGATGGATGGGTGGGTGGGTGGATGGATGGATGGGTGGGTGGATGGGTGGATGGATGGATGGATGGATGGATGGATGGATGGATGGATGGATGGATGGATGGAGTTAGTTTTACGGGTTGTCAGTCTTTGTATGCTATGTACGGCCATTAAGCACGGATATCGCAAGAATAGTTGAGAGAAAGCGCAAATCACGGCACAGTGTCCCTACTTTCTCGCCTCTAACGAATCGCGTGGGGGGACGCGGTGGGTCTGTTCTGCCCCCCAGCCCACAGGGGGCTTGGAACTGAAAATGAAACGTCGAATGTCTGTCTTTGAATGGCCTCGCATAGGCGATGGCGGTCAATGAAGTGCTTTTTGAAAGTGTTGCAAGACTGTGTGCATACGGCGGGCGGTGTCGTCGAAAACTTTCTGCGATAAATGGCATAGTGTGGCAGCGTTTGAAAATGCCACGTTTACTTTTCTCAGAGCAGTCGCCTTCTCACCGCTCATACTTCCTTTTCCTTTTTGGAATACAAGGTGAATTTGGAAAGATGAAACAATTCAAATGACAAGTCATGCACAGGTAGGCATTATTGACAAATTTAAACACGGAAATGTGAATGGAACACTTTGCAGTATATATGTCTGCAGAGCAAAAAATTTACCAAACAGTAAATAGATGTAGAGCAAAATGGACATAATTTATTTTAACGAGAATAAAGATGAAAAGCAAGTGGAGAACTTGCCAGGTGGAGTGAGGGGACGAACAACCAAAAACTTCCGCGCTTCTCACAACGTGTGAATATATTCTTCGTTTGACATCTCTAAATACCCATCCTCTCCGTTACCCCTTTTGCACTTCAAACCCTCCATTGAAATCATCCCAATACTAATTTCTTCTCTTTTGTGGAAATTCCCCCTTTTTTGCCTTTTCCCCTCCTATTGTATTCCTTTTATGGCAATAAATCATTAAAAAATGAAAGAGAAAAAATGCACGAAAATCCCGTCCTCATTGTCGACCTCTGCGAGAGTTCTCTGGGCGCTTTGACGCCGTGGGTACGCTGGCTTTGTTCGGTTCTTGAACTGTGTAACGTTACGTGCCATCGATGGCTGGGATGGCTGGAGAGAGTCCCGGATGTGGCGTACGCTCTGCGTTAACCCCATCGCTGTCAGTGATCATTTTTCACGCTCGCCACCGGGCGAAACGGCGGGAATGATTGGCCCCCAAACTAGCAGACGATGCTCAATTATAGATGTTTGACATGCTACAGTGCGATGGTTGCGAATATTTCTATGTTCGGAAACATGCCTTTTTTCCCACTCAGGAAAGCGAACATCGGCTGCTGGCTGCTCCTTTGAGACAATCCCAGTGTGTTTCCATTTGTGCGCGCCACCATCTGGACATGAGTCCCAGCACGTCAACATCAACAATCGAATCCTAATGGAGTTCGACACCCGTGTGCGGCTCGACCCCTCTCTCGAGTGCGTGAGAATCGGCCTCGCTCATAAGTGGATCCTGTCAACCAGTTACGTATTGGACTTCACTGCCCCGCGGGATATACAGGAGCAGTAATGGATGCCAAAGTGCCGGCCAGAGCTACTCTCACACGCGTTACAACAGAGTTCTCGGGGGTCGCGGCGTCTTCGCTCTGTCATTTGACTTGGTGTTTCAATGCAGTTCGTTAACATGGACTGCGACCAATTGGTCGTGTCGCCCATAGAATTCACATCGCATGCGACAAGTCGTGTTGGCCTACACGATGGCGGTGGCCGCGGCGAACTCGATAGGTGCACTCAATGTGATCATGTCATTGTTGGTGTGTGCCAGAACAGGAATCGAGGGGTGGAGCCCATGAGGCCCTGGTAGAGCGGGCATCGCCGGGCAAGCGCTCTGGACGTAACCGAACGTTACGGGACGAGTGGGCCAGCCGCAGGTAATTAGAGAGCGCTCGCCCTGTGTGCTCCGGGGATCGCCACCGAGTCCTCCATCCGCCCGTCCCCGGCCCGACCGCCCCTCTGACGTTTGGCCGCTGGAGTGGAATGCCTGCAGGTGAAGGAGGGAATATCGTACGCCCAGACAGGCGTAAAGCCTGCGCTGCCACAATGTTGTTAGACTCCCCGATGCCTGCCTTTGTCACCCGCACCTTCAAACGTCAAAGCTCTACCGCCGTCGCCGTCGTAGCCTCCGCAACTGTGACACCGTTGCTGCGTCATAGTGTCGGCTTCATTGTGATGGCGTCACTCCGTCTGGATGCCACTGTGACGTCACTATTGCTTTTGGGAAAGGGCATCACAACCATTGCGTCAAAGACATTGTGACGTCTCGTTGCGTCATTGCCACGCGTAATCATGCCAGGCCGTTGCTTACGCTAGTAACCTTGCAAGATCTTGCGAGGAATAGACCGTTGTCAACATGTGTAATGTCAACATGATGGAAGCAGATGTAAATGCAGTCAAATTTTAACAGATGTTGACACCGGCCTACACCTTGCAAGACTTGGCGTCTATGCAACGCGGTCCTGGATACTGTTGCAGGACAGTGTGACTGCCTCGCCGTTATGCGCCATCGCAGTTCGTCCGTGCCAGTTCGCAAGCATCGCTGGGACGTCGCCACCGTGTCGCTGTCAGGCTGCCTCACCTTTGTATTAGTGTCGTGGTGTTACTTTCACTGCATCAGCGTAGTGTCGTGGTGTTACTTTCACTGCGTCAGCGCAGTGTCGTGGTGTTACTTTCACTGCATCAGCGCAGTGTCGTGGTGTTACTTTCACTGCATCAGCGTAGTGTCGTGGTGTTACTTTCACTGCATCAGCGTAGTGTCGTGGTGTTACTTTCACTGCATCAGCGTAGCGTCGTGGTGTTACTTTCACTGCATCAGCGTAGTGTCGTGGTGTTACTTTCACTGCGTCAGCGCAGTGTCGTGGTGTTACTTTCACTGCATCAGCGTAGTGTCGTGGTGTTACTTTTACTGCGTCAGCGTAGTGTCGTGGTGTTACTTTCACTGCATCAGCGTAGTGTCGTGGTGTTACTTTCACTGCGTCAGCGTAGTGTCGTGGTGTTACTTTTACTGCGTCAGCTTAGTGTCGTGGTGTTACTTTCACTGCATCAGCGTAGTGTCGTGGTGTTACTTTCACTGCATCAGCGTAGTGTCGTGGTGTTACTTTCACTGCATCAGCGCAGTGTCGTGGTGTTACTTTCACTGCATCAGTGCAGTGTCGTGGTGTTACTTTCACTGCATCAGCGTAGTGTCGTGGTGTTACTTTCACTGCATCAGCGTAGTGTCGTGGTGTTACTTTCACTGCATCAGCGTAGTGTCGTGGTGTTACTTTCACTGCATCAGCGTAGTGTCGTGGTGTTACTTTCACTGCATCAGCGTAGTGTCGTGGTGTTACTTTCACTGCATCAGCGTAGTGTCGTGGTGTTACTTTCACTGCATCAGCGTAGTGTCGTGGTGTTCCTTTCACTGCATCAGCTTAGTGTCGTGGTGTTACTTTCACTGCATCAGCGTAGTGTCGTGGTGTTACTTTCACTGCATCAGCGTAGCGTCGTGGTGTTACTTTCACTGCATCAGCGTAGTGTCGTGGTGTTACTTTCACTGCATCAGCGTAGTGTCGTGGTGTTACTTTCACTGCATCAGCGCAGTGTCGTGGTGTTACTTTCACTGCATCAGCGTAGTGTCGTGGTGTTACTTTCACTGCGTCAGCGTAGTGTCGTGGTGTTACTTTCACTGCATCAGCGTAGTGTCGTGGTGTTACTTTCACTGCATCAGCGCAGTGTCGTGGTGTTACTTTCACTGCATCAGCGTAGTGTCGTGGTGTTACTTTCACTGCATCAGCGTAGTGTCGTGGTGTTACTTTCACTGCATCAGCGTAGTGTCGTGGTGTTACTTTCCCTGCATCAGCGTAGTGTCGTGGTGTTACTTTCACTGCATCAGCGTAGTGTCGTGGTGTTACTTTCACTGCGTCAGCGTAGTGTCGTGGTGTTACTTTCACTGCATCAGCGTAGTGTCGTGGTGTTACTTTCACTGCGTCAGCGCAGTGTCGTGGTGTTACTTTCACTGCATCAGCGTAGTGTCGTGGTGTTACTTTCACTGCATCAGCGTAGTGTCGTGGTGTTACTTTCCCTGCATCAGCGTAGTGTCGTGGTGTTACTTTCACTGCATCAGCGTAGTGTCGTGGTGTTACTTTCACTGCGTCAGCGTAGTGTCGTGGTGTTACTCTCACTGCATCAGCGTAGTGTCGTGGTGTTACTTTCACTGCATCAGTGCAGTGTCGTGGTGTTACTTTCACTGCGTCAGCGTAGTGTCGTGGTGTTACTTTCACTGCATCAGCGCAGTGTCGTGGTGTTACTTTCACTGACATCGTGACAGAGCCAATCAATCAGTGTCACAGCAGCGGAATTCCACGAGAGCCACGGCACTGACATCACCGCAACAATGTAACTGACGTGGTCATCCAGACGTCTGTTGCCTCACTATATAATCCTTGCAGGCGATAGAGAAGCTTCTAGAAACGCGTGCATACAACAAAGAATACGCTTGGCTCGGTCGCCACGTTGCAGACAGCAGCACAAGTCACACGCAAGAGTTAAGAATGCATTGTTTCTGAACCACCGTCAGCACCTGAATGGTGGTAACTGCCCCCTGAAAGTTCAGTGTCGTGCAAAAGTCCACCTTGCTAGTACATGTGGCGTGGCCCATTGCAAAAGAGAGGAGACCCTGCCTAATCAAAAAGAGGGACCACTATTTGCTTCCACACTGTAACATTCTCTTTTCGGTAGGAATCGTATGATTATGAAAATAATCAGCAGTGGCAGTCCACCCTCCATCCCCCCTCCACCCCAAATCTTTGAATTATCGGAGCTCCATAAGTGTCAACGATTTCTACGTGGCACTTAATTAGTGCTGACACAAAACATCTGGTCTTAGTAATATTTACAAGCAAATAGAGTATTTCCTTCTCTTTGTGTATAGCATGTGGGAAGACTCCAAGGTACAGGCCTAATAGATGTGATGTTTGAGATGTCCCCACTTTCAGATTCTAAAGCTTGCGCAAATGTTATTTTGTTATAAAGAATTAAAGGTGTGCAAACTTCACCGTCATGGAAATTTGTTGCAGACACTTACGACATTGTATTCCAGACGTAAAATGTCAAAGTCTCATTTCACAGAATTTGTTGACGTGACCACTTTTGTCAGCAGATCTGAACACGACGATTATGAAGAGGATATATATTTCGAAATAACATACGAAAAGTCACTTTTCCTTCTGGAAGAGATAAAATAAAGTTTGAATTAATGTTTTTGTTTGAACACGTGCACTTGAAAAAAGGAGAGTAAATGTCGATTGTTTAGGGATGTCTTGGACTTTTTCCTTTGACTCGCATTTCTTATTAATATATGCTCGCATTTCGACCGATCCAAAAAGCACGAATTGTCTAGATTGGAAACGCCCACCTCTGTAACATGCTGACTAACGTAGAACAAACTTGGGAGGCAGGAAACTAGTTCTTTTGTCTGTACAATGTAGAGGAACGGGCTCCTGTTACTTTCACAAAAGATCATCGTGCCACACAGAATGACGTCTTGGGACTCGGGTATCTCCATATTGACGTGTGTTTTGCCCACCTGACATTTATGTGCGAAGTGCGAAGCTGTTTTGCGTTATCTGCATCTGCCGCAAATGAAATCATATATTAGGACGATTCACGGCGTCAGAGGAACGTAATTGCCTTGTAAGCACGTTTGTGCATGACTTTTCCTTCGTAAGACAAAAGTTGCTTTTTGAATACAACTGCTGCTTTTACCAAAACCCAAATAAGAGTAGACATTTCTTAACCCTGTTAAATTTTATTCAATTGATTTTTTCCAAGGGCCATGATCACTGATGGCTTCCATGACAGATCTGAGATTGTTTTGTGCTTTCATGACGAGTCTGTAAAACATGCCTGTGGCTAAGAGATCCTTCTGCATTTGGCATAGACAACAATTCTCTTTTAAGAATTAAGGATTAAGAATACAGTTAAATTGTCATATCGCCCTCCTAATTCCCCCAACTGGACCTTGTCTTTTGATTTCACCACTGCCATTACAACTGCCAGCCCACCCAAGCACTACAGAATTCCACTGCAGCCTCGTACTTGACAGTCAAAGATTTCGACCTGCAAGAAACACAGACAGACAGATAGTGTTGATTCGATTATGCCAGTTGCAATGATTACTTAAAACACCAACTATTATATAAAACTGCAGAATGATAGTAACCTCTGGCAATACAACCAATTACCATTGTTCATTTTACAACACTCCTTGTTTTGTAACTTTTTGTCTTGCAGTGGGGAGTTTGTTTTACATAGGCAATACCTGATGAGAGGGAAATGTTACCTTTCATTTCCATATTTTGGATGAATGAAGTTTATGTTATGCTGTGTTATGTTATTGTTATATCATGTTATGTTATGTTATGTTATGTTATGTTATGTTATGTTATGTTATGTTATGTTATGTTATGTAATGTAATGTAATGTAATGTAATGTAATGTAATGTAATGTAATGTAATGAAATTTATGTTATGTTATGTTATGTTATGTTATGTTATGTTATGTTTGTTATGTTATGCTATGTTTCAGTGACGTCTCTTTCCTAAAGATGAACAGTCTAAAATGTCCATTGTGCAGTGATGTACCAGAGGATGAAATAATAGTGCTGGTTGCTTGCCCCAAGTATGTAGCGATTCAACCCAAATATTTATATATAGATCAACAAAAGAGTTGTATAGAAAACTTTCAAACGATGTTTGCAAGTGAAGACAGGCAAGTTATTCGAAATAACAACGCATCTCTATAATACAGACACACACACACACACACACACACACACACACACACACACTGAGAGAGAGAGAGAGAGAGAGAGAGAGAGAGAGAGAGAGAGAGAGAGAGAGAGAGAGAGAGAGAGAGAGAGAAAGAGAGAGAGAATCGTGTGCTCCTGATGTAGCGGAATGTAGTCATTTGGAAGGTAGTGTAATTTAATGTTGTGTTTTGAAATGTAATGAAATGCAGCGTCATTGTTGTATAGTATAGGAAAATGTAAGATGATGAATCTTCATTGTACGGGTCGGTGGCCTAACCAAGAAAAAAATGTTCGTTACAGTGATGTCTTCCTTCCGACCTCACGCTCTGTCAGCCTCCCCCCCCCCCCCCCCCCCCCCCTTCGCGGCAGGCGGTAGAAGCTGACTCCTGACTTGACTCGGGTCCAAGATAATGACGGGTCACATCTTCAGGCTTTGTGCATGAAAAATGAAAGGATCTGCTCGACCTAGATATGTCTTGATTGCTCATACTAGAGCGAACCCAGTCGCCACCGGTACAAGGAGGATTTTTTCAGAGTCGCTTTCAGTAGTGGGCCGCCCCACCTACCCGTCCAATATTCAGTCTTATCCCCACATGTTCCATCCATCTATCCTGTACTCCTAAACTTCGACCCAGTCTTGATTTCCTCTGTCCATGCTAGCCTCAAGTTCCTCCCCTTGCCTTTCTGTGCCTCTCTTTCTGTGCTGATTCTCCAGTCAAAGCAAGCACACACACACACACACACACACACACACACACACACACACACACACACACACACAAGAGAAGGTATTTGGTCTATGTCATGTTACCGCTTCCAAAGGAGACAAAATAATTATTAGTAAACTTGATCAATGTGAAAGGAACAATCTTTGACCTACAATCGGAGTCATAGCCGTCTAGTATATGAAATTGATTTTGGACCTCAATGCGTTATTGATGACCACTTCGTCGTCATAGAGCCGGAAATAACTTTTGCATCCATTTCCAGCTAAATATCTCAGTATCACTAATGTACATTACCACTCTGGGAACAGCAAGTAAAATAAGGCACAGCATTGTTTTCATTTGAAAATATCACAGCTATTAGGTTTTGTCGAAATTATCGCAGCTACTAGCTTTTGTCGACCATCTCTGCGATGGTGATAGTAATGCACAATTTCGATTTATGTACAGAAAATATTGGTCTTTGGTGGGGCATTCACGAAGCCATTCTCTATAGGGAACGCTATAGGCACCAAACCGGTCACAGGACCAACACCCGACTCCACAGCTTTATGAACAAGGAACATGAGGGTTGGCGACAATCGCCCAGCACCTTAGAGGGCTCCCTAGGGGACTGCCACAGCTGCAGTTAGGTGGTCAAGATAGCCGTAAAGCAGAGCGAGCAGCAGAAGGAGAACGAAGCATGAGGATTGAAGGGGAGAGATAGGAAACAACGGGGGTTGGTGGAGACAACGCCACTGCTGATGCTCCGCCGTCGCAGTCGCCTGAAGGAACTTAACTGTGGCAAGGCTTGCCGCTTAACGAGAATTGGGTTGACCAGCCGCAGTAAAGCCTAAATACTTTCACCAAATTCCTGGAGCAACGTTTGAAGTCTCTTGAGATGGTAGGAAGCCAATAACGACACATTCTCAATTGCTACTAAAATAGAAAATAAAGAGAAACCCAAACTCATATCATAAACCTTTTTTTAACCAATTCTAAGAGATTTGATTGTGTGGCATGCCTCAAAACTACTTAATAGTGATTACAGACATAATCAGCCACCGTATAAAGAGTTATCGATACTTGTGTCATCTGCGGGAACACGAAAGGAACATTAGGATCCATTCTCATGCAAAACCCTTCCTTTTGTCAAATCCGTTCTCAATGTATGAGATGGACGTCAGTGTGTGTGACTATCTGAGTAATCAAGGCCGTAGAGAAAGATCTTGACCTGAGCTCAGGTTGTCATATCTCTTCCCCGGTCATGTCAGACCCCATGCCGTCTAAGCGACGACAGCAACCATGGACCCTCAAACAAATTGGACAGCAGCAAACTGACTCATCGACGGCGTACTAGATGGTTCCAGCAGTACAATGTAGTCTAGAGTGCCGTGCAACAGGTATGTACGTCTGGCCTGACTTCACTCTGTCTTCCACTGCGGCAGCCAGGCGACTGCTGTATGGTGGCGTGAAGCTGTCTGCGAGGCGGTGTCGCAAAGACACTTCGATCTGCTTTCCTTAGGGCGGCACGTGTCCCTGGGCCCTGAGGCGTGCAAAAGACCATCCCAGGCGGAACGTCCCGTGGTGTCTCGCCTGCTGCGTTGCAGGCGTCGTAATTGTGTCGCGTTCGAAAGCGTCCATTGCCTTTCGCCCTCCGCCAGACAGAGCGGTAGGTC